>JBBPQO010000022.1:0-27910 GCA_038092535.1 Xerocomus subilludens | reverse complement strand
CCTATGCGCGCACCCATGCGCGCCCACCTATGCGCGCACCATGCGCGCACCCCTGTGTGCCCACCCATGCGCGCACCCATGCACACGCACCCATGCGCGCACCCATGCACGCACACCTATGTGCGCACCCATGTGTGCCCACCCATGCGCGCCCACCTATGCGCGCACCCATGTGCGCGCACCCATGCGCGCCCACCTATGCGCGCACCCATGCGTGCACCCCTGTGTGCCCACCCATGCGCGCACCCATGCACACCCACCCATGCGCGCACCCATGCATGCACACCTATGTGCCCACCCATGTGTGCCCACCCATGCGCGCCCACCTATGTGCACCCACCCATGTGTGCCCACCCAAGCACGCACCCATGTGCGCCCACCCAAGCATGCACCGCTCACCTATGCACACACCCATGTGCGCTCACCTATGCGCGCACCCATGTGCACTCCCATGTGCACTCACCTATGCGTGCACCCATGCGTGCCCACCCATGCACGCACCCATGCATGCCCACCCATGCACGCACCCATGCGCACACCCATGCCATACTGGATGCATGGTCAGCAGGAGCCTCAGTGCAACATGAGTGACAGCAATGTTTATCACATCAAATGAGGAGAAGAGGGAGATGGGCTTGATCTTGGCCACTTTCTGCTGCTGATCTGTTGACTGTCTCGGTCACTGATGAAAATAAAGCACAAAGCTCTGCATCAAGGAATCACACTTTCACATGAGCAGGACCATCGGCACTCACATGCAAACAAGTCCTCAGGGGAGGAGGGGCAGGTAGTGTTATGCTGCTGGGGCATTTTGCACCCATGCAATAAACATCTGTCTACATACATTTCATTTCATTCCTCCTCTCACCATGCTTACTTGCTTGCTCACCAATACCATAATGAAGACCAGGATGCAGCTACAAATGGACCATGAATGGCCGTGTGAAACACTGACAACACAAAAAAAAACTACAAAATGACAACCACCATGAATGGACCAAAGCAGGCCATGAACAATGAATGGATCCTGTGTGGACCACAACCACAAATGGATCACAAATGGACCATAAATAAACCGATAACAACCATCATGCAACAAAAAAAAAAAAGTTGAAACAACATGGATGATATTTCAGTGCCAGCCCTGTTGCCCTCTCTTCCTGGCCTCTCCATGCCCACCTCATGCTTCAAATGGCACAAACACCCTCCCAGCACCTTCAATAGCCTTAAAAGGCTTTCAATGGTGCCCTTGAATCCTAAACAGGCCCAAACAGCCCTCTTGCACCTCGAATAGCCTCAAAGGACCCCCAACGGCACCCTTGAACCCCAAACAGGCCTAACTCACCTTGAGCAGCCCCCAATTGGCATCTCATGCCTCCCTTGTGCTCCCTCACCCTTCAGACAGCCCTGAATGGCCCCCAGCACCTCAAACGGCCCCCACTTACTTCAAACAGGCCTCCCAGCACCTCAAATGGCCCCAACAGGCCTCTCATGCATTCCTCACACACTCTCACCCTTCAGAGGGCCCCCAGCACCCCAAATGGCCCCATCTTGTGTCAAACAGCCCCATCTTACTTCAAACGGCCCTATCTTACTTCAAATGGCCCCATCTCACATCAAATGGCCCCCTCACACCTCAAATGGCTCCAACGGCCCCCTCATGCCTCAAACAGCTCCTCAAGCACTGCTTTATGCTCCCTTAGGAATGGTATTCCCAATATGCAGTCATACTTATCAATGTTTGCTGCATCATGATATGTCTCCATGGCAAACTTATTCATGGAGGTCTTTGCTATGCATCCATGCATAATTTTTGAGCAACTGCCAATGCAGCCCAACCACAGTGTCAACTGCTGCTCTAAGGGGAATACTTTCACCCTAGAAACATTAGCAAATGCCCAGCTAATAAAATTTCTGGTGCTTTTGATATCAATTATGGTGTATGCCTTACACCCATTGATTATGGTTTCTATCATCACTCAATAGCACAATTCAGGGATAACCTAAAGTCTTGCCTGCTCTACGGTATTTCTTTTCTGCACAACATATCTAAATATATGGTATTCGGTGCTTGGCACATGTGCAATTGTTATTGTTGCCATGCAAATGTCAGCTCACCCCTGTGCATGCACCTGCACTCATCCATGCGCTCACCCCTGCACATGCACACTGTGCTCACCCATGTGCACTTACCAATGCACTCACCATGCATGCACCCATGTGCGCACCCATGCTTGCGCACACTGTGCTCTCTCATGCACTCACCCCTGCACTCACCCATGCGCGCACACACTACACTCACCCATGCACGCACACACTGTGCTCTCCCATGCGCGCACACACTGTGCTCTCCCATGCGCGCACACACTACGCTCACCCATGCGCACACCCTGCTCTCTCATGCACTCACCCCTGCACTCACCCATGCGCGCACACACTACACTCACCCATGCATGCACACACTGTGCTCTCCCATGCGCGCACACACTACGCTCACCCATGCGCACAGCCTGTGCTCACCCCTGCACTCACCATGCATGCACCCATGCGCGCACCCATGCATGTGCACACTGTGCTCTTCCATGCACTCACCCCTGTGCTTACCTATGCACACACACACTGTGCTCTGCCATGCACTCACCCATGTGCGCACACACTGCACTCACCCATGTGCACACCCTGCGCTCACCCCTGCGCTCAACATGCATGCACCTATGCGCGCACCCATGTGTGTGCACACTGTGCTCTCCCATGCACTCACTCCTGCACTCACCCCTGCGCACACACACTGCCCTCACCTATGTGCTCACCATGCATGCACACTACACTCACCTATGTGCGCGCACACTGCGCTCACCCATGTGCACACCCCTGTGCTCACCCATGCACATACCCCTGTGCTCACCCATGCGTGCGCACACTGCACTCACCCATGCGCATACACACTGCATTCACCCATGTGCACACCCCTGTGCACACCCCTGCGCTCACCATGCATGCACCCATGCGCGCACCCATGCATGCGCATACTATGCTCTCCCATGCTGCACTCACCCATGCGCGCACACACTACGCTCACCCATGTGCGCACACACTACGCTCACCCATGTGCACACCCTGCGCTCACCCCTGCGCTCACCATGCATGCGCACACTGTGCTCTCCCATGCACTCACCCCTGCACTCACCCATGCACGCACACACTACGCTCACCCATGCGCACACCCTGCACTCACCCCTGCACTCACCATGCATGCACCCATGCGCGCACCCATGCGTGTGCACACTGTGCTCTCCCATGCACTCACCCCTATGCTTACCTATGCACCCCTGCACTCACCCATGCGCGCACACACTACGCTCACCCATGCACGCACACACTGTGCTCTCCCATGCGCGCACACACTACGCTCACCCATGCGCACACCCTGCGCTCACCCCTGCACTCACCATGCATGCACCCATGCGCTCACCTATGCGTGCACACACTGTGCTCTCCCATGCACTCACCCCTGCATGCACACACTGCACTCACCCCTGCACTCACCATGCATGCACCCATGCGCTCACCTATGCATGCACATGCACACACTGCGCTCTCCCATGCACTCACCCCTGTGCTTACCTATGCACGCACACACTGCGCTCACCCCTGTGCTCACCACGCATGCGCACACACACTGCACTCTCTCATGCACTCACCCACATGCACACACACTGTGCTCACCCCTGCACTCACCATGCATGCATCCATGCGCTCACCAATGTGCATGCACACTGCACTCTCCCATGCACTCACCCCCTGTGCTCACCATGCATGCACCCATGCACTCACCATGCATGCACCCCTGCGCTCACCCATGCGCACACCCCTGCGCTCACCCATGCACACACCCCTGCGCTCACCCATGCGTGTGCACACTGTGCTCACCCCTGCGCATACCCCTGCACTCACCCATGCACTTACCATGCATGCACCCATGCACTCACCCATGCACGGGACTGGCGGTGAGCAGCCTCAATGTCAAAGACTGCTGCTTGGGAGTCCAGAGGCCCTTTGCAACCAGAATCCAGCAGTCGCCAAAGGTGCCCCAGTCAATGTCAAAGACTGACAAGTCAATCAGAGTGTTGAGGGATGGAATGGATGGATCGTTTTGAGGGAAGGAATGATCTCGAATCAAATGAAATTTTGAAGAACCTGGTTTGGGAATGACACCAAGCGAGCCTATGCGGAAATGGCCGATAATGGATTCTAAACAGTCAGGAGAGAATGGACCTAAAAGAATCTGCCCAAGAAGAAGGGTGACAGTAAGTGTCAGTAAAGACAAGTGTATGCATCTGAAGAAGTGTAAAAAGAATGGGAATGGGTTGTAAGGTAAAGTAAGGTGAGGAGAAGTAATTGGGGAAAGGACAGAGGAGAAGGGGAAGGAAAAACCTGGACATACCCAAGGAGCTGGGTGTATGCGCCACAGTCACTGCCTCCTCCAAGAGATCAGAGAAATTGACACCTGCGGTGAGGTCTGCAAGCTTTTTGAGCACCTGTGGGATTTCCCCAGGATTCTCGAGGTCGAAACCCTTGACCACCACCAAGAGAACGGCCAAGCGGTAAATCCAATCAGAAGAAGGGAGAGGGACAGTGCCTGAGGAAGTGGGGCACTCTGCCAAGCAGCCAGAACATCTGCCAAAGGAGGACGGTGGGCTGGAATGAGTATAGTGGAAGGCTTTGGGGAATCCACCGGGAGGCCACCCAGGGACTGCAGATCCATGACCCAGTTTTTACCTTTATCTTACCTCTTCTTTGGCAGGGCAGGGGCTGAATTGCTGCCCAAGCAATCACATTGGGCAGATGTCCTAGCAGGGGGAGTGAGCAGAGCATGATGTGCACTGTTTTCATCTGAAGGAGGGACCTGCATAACTCCTGGAACATTCTCCATGAGAGCCGCTGCTTGGGCAATGTCAACCTGAACACCTGTGCCCAGGAGCACAAGTGGGCTGCCCTGTGCAGCAGCCACTGAGGTGGGATTGATCTGAGGCAATGGAGAAGAATAGACACCCACATCCCAGGAAAGGGGGGCATCATCATCCTCATTGAAGTCCTGGATGGCATCAGCTTCCCCAAAGCTGCCCTTGTTACGTGAAGCGTATGATGGTTCCTATCTTACTAATCCCATCTTAAGGCGATGCTCACAAGGAGACTGACGTCCTAAGACTTGACGTTCAAAAGGGAAAGGACGAGGACGAGGATGAAGGGTCGATGTGAGACTCGATGAGAGGCACAGGGCTAGAGGTTCGAGTCTATGCTCGATGAGGGATGAAGGACTAAGGATTCAAGAAGATACTCGACAAGAAGTGAGACCAGATTACGCTTGTATTGCGTAGATCAAGAATACCGTACATACATGAGACAACATACTATATATAGGGAGGCACAATGCGCACGGACCAAGGAGAAGAACAAGAAAGAACACGATGGAAATAGATAGAAGAACGAGGAAGGTCGTAGAACTATGCTTAGTCACAGACTAGCGAGATAAAGAGAAGAAGGATGACAAACGAGGATGAAACCGAAGTTGTTGTAGAAAGTCCCACGCCAAGAGCGATAAGAATGATGGAAAAGAAACAAGTTATTGATAAGGTCTGGTGGAGGTTCAGAGAAAGACGGGCTGAATGCATCGGTTGTGCGATAGGGTGATAAAAGTGAAGCATGGAAAATATTATAAATCTTCCAGGTACCCAGGAGTCAGAGTTGATATGTTAGGGGAGATAAAACGCGGGTGATTTCGAAGGGGCCCAGACGTTTGGGAGACAACTTCCTAGATGGTAGGTGAAGGCGGAGATGAGTGGCCTCAAGCCAAACCTTGTCTCCAACTTTCCAGGATGAGAATCTTCGAGAAGAATAAGAGGCCATGAGTTTGCAGGCAGAGTCGTGGGCGGCTAAGGCTTCCTTTCGGGCTTCATCGAGAGAACTGAGACAATCTTCAAGTGTGGGGATGAAGGTCTTCCCCAACGAAGGATAGGGGTGGGGTTCGAAACCATAGATGAGGGAAAACGGGGACCTCTTAGTGGAGCTATGAGGGGCAGAGTTATGATGAAATTCGGCAGATGATAAGAATTGCGCCCAGGAATCAGGGTTATTACTGCAGAAGATTTGAAGATAGGTCTCCAACTCTTGATTGGCTCTCTCAGTTTGACCGTCAGTTTGTGGATGATAAGCCGTCGATAGTCGAACATCGTACTTGAGGAGACAAGCGAGTTCCCTAGCGAATGCAGAAGCGAACTGAGGTCCACGATCGGAAATAAGAGTATCATGGAGACCGAATCGTTTGAACACAGAGTCGAAAAACATCTGGGCAATTGCTGCGGCATCTACCGTCTTGAGGCAAGAAGTAAGGATTACCCCCTTACTAACGCCATGGTCGACCACAACCATGATGGAATCAAAACCCAAAGAAGGAGGGAGGTCAGTGATAAGATTCACAGAAAGTTGTTTAAACGGAAGTGGGGACAAGGAAGGGATAGGGGATAATGGAGGAACTGTGGGATGAGTATTGACCTTGGACTGTTGACAAGTGGGGCAGCCATCAACAAAGTTCTTGACAAAAGTAGAGAGACCCAGCCACCAATAATTGCGTGCAAGAAGAGCCTTAGTACGGAAGACTCCCATGTGACCCAAGAGAGGAGAAGAGTGGATGGAATGAAGTAAGGAGCTGCGGGAGGATGGAGGAACGTACATGCGACCATGGAAATATAGATGGCTGTTGTCGACAGACCAGTCGGCGAGGAAGGAACGAGAGAACAGGGGAGATCCCTCCTGAAGAGAGGAAAGGACACGAAGGACAAAAGGGTTGGAGGGTGTCAAGGATGAAATAGAATGAGCGAGGGTGAGGTCGAGAGCATTAATGACAATGGGTTCAGGGATAATGGGAGAATCAAGGTTGTCAGAAGATGTATTGGGGAGGTTCAGATAGGAAAGTGCATCAGCGGGTCCCATCTGAGAGCCAGGAGTGACGATCCACTCGATATTATAGTCCTTGTCATAAATCCGTACGCTTTCATCCCTATTGTCACTACACTCATCCTCGAAGATGAGTGCGCACATGTATCACCATACGTTCGAGTGTTTAGGACCCTATCATTCCTGTGTTTGCATTTACTACGCTGAACCTTTCACACTTCAGGTACTCATGACTCAGCGCACGAGAACGTGTCCATTACGCGTCCCTATTTTTCTTGGCCTTAGCGACAGCTGCGCTGACTGTGGCTACGTCATTTACTTCTACTTTTGTATTGTTTAGGGCCGCCTTTGACTGCGCAACTGCGCAGGTCCGTGCGAGCTCTCGTGTATATAAACGGTAGACAGATAGGCTAGCTCCTTAGTCTAATTCATTTGTTCAATGGCATTCGGCGTTCGCGCTTGAGCCACAGGATTAAGGATCTGGCTATCATACTTCTTTACACCATCTGCGTATTTGGCTTTTGCCTAAGCGCTGCCTACTCTCTGACGCACTCGGTCTTCGACTTGAGCGTTATTACTATTCTCTTTATCACCCATCTTTTGCTCATCGTTTGTCTTTGGGAGCGTATTGCCCTCGAGGATTAGCGTTGAAGTTTGGCTCTCGCAACACTTGAATTAGGCTGTATACTCGAGCGCAAGGAAGGTCCAACGTACCGGACGGTTCACTAGTCAAGAACTCCCCAGAGTCTCGTTGAAAGATACGGGACAGTAAGGAGCTATGTCGGGATCAGGATCAGGATCGGGATCTGGGTCTGGGTCTGGAGATCCCTTTAATCTGGAAGATATCAAGAAAGCATTGTGGCAGGTCGAAGAAGAAAGGAACTCTGCCGACCTTTACAAGAAGATCGCTGATCCTGGGAAATGGGACAGTGACAAGACGAAGTTTCGCCTATGGTGGGCAAAGATACGTTTATGGGTCGCTTCGCATGATTGGAAGAACGACAAGATTCGTGCTATCGCCGTCCTCTCCCGTTTCGAGGGAAATGCAGAATGATTTGTGTTGTTGACGATGGAGAAATGCTTGGAGTTAGAAGACACAACTATCACGGCGGCATGGCCCAAGCGGCCTGCGTTGCAAGAACTCGTAACGCAGTACTTCCAGATCGAAACGCTTGCCTGGGAGTCATACAAGAAGTTGAAGGAGTTGCGGCAAGGAAAATCAAGTATCGACGACTTCATCCAGCAATTTCATGTGCTCCAGAAAGAAGCAAGTGTTCCGCCTGAAGAAGCTACTAGGATTCTGAAGAACGCGGTCTGCTACCCGATCTATCTGCAAGCATCCCTCCATATGACTTTGGCGGACGAAGACTATAATGGTCACAAGACGGCGTACGAGAAGATAGGGCGCGTTATGGAGAAAGTGGCTGTTGAAAGAGGGACTTCCGCATTCCAAGGAAGACCTCAGACGAATTATCGACCACCACCACGTCCCCCTTATCCTCGATACGACCCTCCCCGCCAACCACGCTTCACCGCTACAGGCGTTCAACCAGGACGAGGTGCTCCGATGGAAATCGATTCATGAGCAATCAAGAGTGGCGGAAACTCAGATGCGCATACTTGCTACAACTGTGGGGTCGTCGGTCATATCGCTCGCTTTTGCAAGGAGCCGAAGAAGAACGTTCGAAGTATAGAGAAACCGACGCCGAAGGAAACGCAAATCTCGGCATATACGACTGAAGAAGCGGAAGCCTTTTGGCGCGACAAGATCGCTATTGAAGCCAAGGAGAAAGCATCCGAGGCTTTAAAAGAGGATCATTCGTGAATGCAGGGGGTGCTCACGAACTGTATAATTGTACTGACCAAGATTTTCCCAAGTGTACTATATCTTCTGTGTTTTGCGACAGGTGTACTTCTGCAGGGGGGTCTCACTTAGAGAGCTCGGCGCCGGAAGTAAAAAATGGTGTGCTTAATTCCCCTATGTCGCATTGTCGCAGCGGTTCACTTCACTCTTCCTCTTGGTCTGACGAATCCCCCACTTCCTCTACTACTTGGACGGTTCCTCCAGGGCGAATGCCCAGTACACTAACTATGAAAGGACAGATGGTAATTACGGCTAACGTTCATTTTTTGGTAGGACCAACGACGTGGCAGAGTCATACTTTGGATGCCCTACTAGACTCCGGAGCGACCAGTACGTTTATAGACTCTAGGTTCTGTATCCGGCACGGTATCCAAATGACGCCAATCCCACGACCTATCAAAGTTTCTAACGCGGACGGAACGCCCGGAGTCACGAGTCAAATCACGCACAAGGCGAAACTTGTCCTCAATGTCTTTGGGCATTCTGAGATCATTGACACGTTCGTCACCACTCTTGGAACGCACGTTATGTTTATCGGATATGATTGGCTTTACCGCCATAACCCCGAGATCGACTGGGTAACTGGAGCGCTTTCTTTTACTCGATGCGGGAACTTTTGCCGACAAAAGGGCCAAGAACGGGTACCGGTGTCTATGTTCACTCGAAGTATCGAACCCGGACTTGCTGAAAAGGTCCCAGGACAGTACCACAAGTTCCTTGACGTTTTTTCCCAACAGGAATCGGAGCGAATGCCAGTTTGAAAACCTTGGGATCATGCAATAGATCTGAAACCCGATTTTGTCCCCAAGAAGGGTAGGGTTATCCCGCTCTCCGATATCGAAATGGACGAAGTTCGAACTTTCATCCACAAGGAACTCAAGAAAGGGTATATTCATCCGTCCAAGTCTCCCCAAATGTCGCCAGTATTCTTTATACCGAAGAAGACGGGCGACAAGCGGCTTGTCATGGACTACCGATACCTTAACGAAGGAACTGTCAAGAATGCATACCTGCTGCCTCTTATTCCGCAATTGATTGATCGTTTAAAGGGCGCTGACCTTTTCACCACTATGGACTTACGTTGGGGTTTCAACAACATTCATATCAAGGAAGGAGACGAATGGAAGGGTGCCTTTGTCACTCCTATTGGTTCTTACGAACCGACGGTGATGTACTTTGGAATGACTAACTCTCCTCCGACGTTCCAACAGATGATGAACGATATCTTCAATGACATGTACACTGTGGTCATTATTTTTATGGACGATTGTATGGTTTTCACTAAAGGACAGACGCTAACATTCCATAGGGACATGGTTAAGGAGGTCCTATGTCGACTCCGGGAAAACGACCTCTACGTCAAACCCAAGAAGTGTCACTTCGAAAAAGAGAAGGTCGACTTTCTCGGAATGGTCGTTTCACGCAAAGCTGTCGAAATGCAGGGTAAAAAGATAACCGGCGTGCTTGATTGGCCGGTCCCTACGCGCTTGAAACAAGTGCAGGGGTTCCTAGGACTCTGTAACTATTATCGACATTTCATTCCTAACTTTGCAGATTTGGCTTGACCACTCAACGACCTTACCAAGAAGGATACTCCCTTCAAATGGGGAACGACGCAGCAACAGGCATTCGAAAATCTCAAAAAGGAATTCACCAAGCTGACGCTGTTGGCGTATCCGGATCAAAAGAAGGAGATGCGCGTCGAGACCGATGCCAGCGATATTGCGACGGGTGGAGTTTTATCCATCAAAGGTGACAATGATATTTGGAGGCCTTGTGCCTTCATCTCTCATTTCTTTGACGCGCACGAGCGCAATTACCCAATCTACGATAAAGAGCTTCTGGCGGTGGTTCGTGCGCTAACAGAATGGAGACACTATCTTCTAGGAAGACCAACATTCGAAATCTGGACGGATCACAAGAATCTGGAATACTGGAAGAAGCCCCAGACGCTATCGCAACGTTAGGCAAGATGGCACGCGTTATTGCAAGAATTCAACTATGCCATGTGCTATAAGCCAGGTACTTCCAATGGGCGAGCAGACGCGTTATCCAGACGATCCGATCATGGTGATTCCGTCCAAGGTCATAATACTAACATCACATTGCTCCCCGAGACAGTGTTCGCGAAAGCATATGTCCTCTCATCCACATTCTATGAAAACCTCCAGGAAGAATCTGAGAAAATGCAACATGACGAAATCTCCGGATATGATTACGACCAGGACAAACAAGTGTTCCGGAATGAACGGGAAAAGATCTTTGTTCCCCAATCTCTTCGTGCAGAGTTGCTAAACACATGTCACGATTCCCCCATTGCAGGTCATGCGGGTCAAGCCCGCACTATCCATCTCCTCTCGCGTTATTTTTCTTGGCCTGGTGTTACTTGTGACGCCAAACTCTATGTAGACCATTGTCACGTGTGCGCCCTCACAAAGGGTAAGCAAAAGGCACCGGCTGGCAAACTCCTCCCTCTTCTGACTCCCGCACACCCTTGGGAAGATCTATCTGTTGATTTCATTTCGGGTTTTCCTTCGTCGAAAGGTTTCGATTCTGTTTGCGTTGTAGTGGACCGTTTCTTGAAGGAAGCTGTCTTCGTTCCATGTGACAAAACTGTTTCATCGAAAGACTTTGCTAAAATCTTCTTGGATAACGTTTGGTGCATTCATGGTATTCCTCGTTCCTTGGTTTCAGATCGGGGACCGCAGTTCGTCTCGGACTTTACTACGGAACTTTGCCGAATGTTGGGAATTTCTCAGCGTCTCTCTACAGCATATCACCCTCAAACAGATGGACAGACCGAACGTCTCAATCAGGAACTCGAGCAATACTTGCGCGCTTACATAGCAAAACGACAGGAAGATTGAGTCGATTGGCTGAAGATTGCCCAGTTTCAGCATAACAATGCCCTTACTACGTCTACGGGGACTATCCCTTTCGCCATTACGTGCAACTATTGCCCTCGGCTCGGTTTCGAAGGAAACGCTAAGTCTATGGCAGGGTTTTATGGAAAAGAGCTGGGAAAGGCGCATAGTGAGGTAAAACAGGCGTTGGAAGAAACGAGGAAACAGATGATGGTCTCGGCCGATCGGAAACGGACGGAGGCTCCGGAGTATGCCATTAACGACAAGATTTGGCTTTCGACCAAACATCTTCGACTGCCCTATGCCACGAAGAAGCTCACACAAAAATGGATCGGTCCTTACGCCATCAAAAGGGTCATGCCGAACGTGGTGGAGCTTATCTTGCCGAAGGCGGTGAAGATCCATCCGGTCGTTAATGTATCCCGAATCAAACGATATCGCGACATGTTGCCCGGACAAAAACCTCTCCGTCCTGATGCAGTAGAAATCTCAGACGAAGGCTACGAGGAGTACGAGGTGGAACGAATTGTTGCATCCTGGATGAACCGAAGGAAACTGGAATATTTGGTGCACTGGCGAGGATGGGACGACGAATCGGACCGTACCTGGGAACCGGAGGCAAATCTCACGCATGCTGTGGACGCTATCAAAGACTTCCACACACAACAGCCTTCGGCTCCACGGAAACTACGTGGAATCTCAACGTCGGATTTCTTTAGCCTCTTCCGGGAATGCCCAGACGCCTGCGACATTCGTAACACTGCCACGCGACTGGATTATGAAGCGGCACTGTAGTGCATCGTCCTTGGGCGTATCTCTTATCGCACGTCCCTGGTCGCATCGTCGTATAAAGGTTCTAATTGACCCCCATCCCATCATTATCACCATGTCCAGCATCGTCGTGTTCCTCCTCGGCACCACCCTTATCTCCCTTCTCTGTTTCCTCTCCCTCCTCCTCTTCGTCTTCGCCATCTACGTCCGCCTCCTCCGTTTTCTCGCTTTCGCCCTCAACACCTCTCGCATCACCGAACACCCCGCTGATACCTCCCTTACTTTCAGTCCGTACGACATCTTCATCGCCGTCAATGCCCGTATCGTGGTCAACCCCGCTGTCCACGCCCATCCCAACACCACCTGGGTGGACACTCAGGCCCAAGGTTGGGCACTGGCGACCACTCCGGATCCCTGGGACCCCGTGGAGCCGGTAGGTGTTGCCGACGACAAGCCCATCACGTTCGCCCCCAACCCTTCCCCACCCGCCACCATCGTTCCACTGCTGGAGACTGCCAATATCGCGGCGGATATCAGGGCTGCGCAGTTCGTGCCCGCCGTAGGGGCGTTGGGGTTGGTTAATGGATTTCGTTAGACGTTCGCGGCCTCGTTCGGAGCCCTTGGCCCTTGGGGGGGGGTGGTGTCATAAATCCGTACGCTTTCATCCCTATTGTCACTACACTCATCCTCGAAGATGAGTGCGCACATGTATCACCATACGTTCGAGCATTTAGGACCCTATCATTCCCGTGTTTGCATTTACTATGCTGAACCTTTCACACTTCAGGTACTCGTGACTCAGCGCACGAGAACGCGTCCATTACACGTCCCTATTTTTCTTGGCCTTAGCGACAGCTGCGCTGACTGCGGCTACGTCATTTACTTCTACTTTTGTATTGTTTAGGGCCGCCTTTGACTACGCAACTGCGCAGGTCTGTGCGAGCTCTCGTGTATATAAACGGTAGACAGATAGGCTAGCTCCTTAGCCTAATTCATTTGTTCAACGGCATTCGGCGTTCGCGCTTGAGCCACAGGATTAAGGATCTGGCTATCATATTTCTTTACACCATCTGCGTATTTGGCTTTTGCCTAAGCGCTGCCTACTCTCTGACGCACTTGGTCTTCGACTTGAGCGTTATTACTATTCTCTTTATCACCCATCTTTTGCTCATCATTCGTCTTTGGAAGCATATTGCCCTCGAGGATTAGCGTTGAAGTTTGGCTCTCGCAACAGTCCTGGAGGAATAGTGCCCATCTAGCTTGTCGATGAGAGAGTTTACGAGGGTCCTTCAAATAAGAGAGGTTTTTGTGGTCGGTAAAAAGAGAGACTGCGAAAGGAGTACCGAGGAGGTAATGTCGCTATTCAGAGAGTGCAAGGATAACCGCTAGAAGTTCGCGATTGTAGATATCATAGTTTCGTTCGGCCAAAGCAAAGGTCTTAGAAAAGTAGGCGCAAGGGTGTAAATTGCCATTGACATCCTTTTGCATAAGGATGGCTCTGGCAGCGGCAAGGGAGGCATCAGTCATGAGGAAGAAAGGGCGAGAGGTATCAGGGATGGAGAGGACAGGAGCGGAAGCGAAGATGGAATGAAGGGAGTCGAAGGTGTGCTGTTGGAGTGGGGTCCAGACCCATGGTTGGTCCTTCTTCGTAAGGAAGGTCAGTGGAACAACGATATCGGAGTAGTTGGGAATGAATTTCCGATAAAAGTTGGCAAAATGCAAGAAAGAACAAATCCCTTTGACGGAGGAGGGTGGTTTCCAGTTGGCGATAGCAGAGAGTTTGGTAGGATCCATCTGAATTTGTCCATGACCGATGATCATGCCTAGATATTCCATAGTAGGAGTGTCAAAGGAACATTTCGAGATCTTAACCAAAAGACCAAGTTCACAAAGGCAAGAGAAGACAAGCCGAGTACGTTCATGGTGTTGTTGGAGGGTACCGAAGGTATGAATGCTGAGGTCGTCCATGTAGATCTTGAGCCAACATTCGGCAATAAAATCGGCAAAAGAATGATTCATGAATGCCTGAAAAGTGGCAGGAGTGTTACAAAATCCGAAGAACATCACCGTGGGTTCGAAGAGGCCAAGGGGAGTGATGAATGCTGCTTTCCATTGATCGGATTCGGCAATACATATGTTGTTGTACCCCCAGCGGATATCAAGTTTGGTGAAATAGTTGGACTCTTTCATATTGTTGATGAGTTCGAAGATCAAAGGAAGGGGATAGGTGTTTCGTATGGTGTGACTGTTCAAGTAACGGTAGTCTTGACAAGGACGAAGAGAACCATCCTTCTTTGGTACAAAAAAGAATGGAGCTGCCTGAGGGGATTTCGATGGGATGATACGACCGGTTTTAAAATGTTCTTCGACGAAAGATTTACATGTTTCCTTTTCAGCAGGGTTTAGTGGGTAGACCTTAGCGACCTTTGGTACAAAGGAGTCCTTGAGTTCGATGGTATGATCAAAGGAACGGTGAGGGGGTAGTTGAGCGAAGGTTGTTTTGGAAAAAACATCGGTGAAGTCAGAGAGGAAATCAGGGATGGGGGTTTCCTTTGGTGGAGATGCTTGGGCAAGTTCCATAGACAGAGTGACCTTATTAATATCTTCTCCTCAGGGAGGATACTCACGAAGAGACCTCTTGACCCGAGGTGAAAAATCTAGGGTTAGGGAACACCAGTCGATAGAGGGGTTCCATTTCTGGAGCCAGGGCATACCAAGGATGATTTCAGGATGATGTAGACGAATGACAAAGAAAGAGACCGTGTCGGAGAAAGGACCGGAGGAGAAATGGATTTTAGTGGACCAACAGATGGATCCCTTGATGTTAGGGGTTCCATCCACATTATATGCAATGATAGGACTTGAGAGTGGAGAAAATTTGAAGGGTCCTCAGGCAAGTAGTCAAGGGTCGATGAAGTTTCCGGTAGCGCCAGAATCAACAAGTGCTTGGGCTTCGACGATTTTCTTGGTTCCTTGCAATTTCACTGGGAGATGCATAGTTCGATTTCCAGGAGAAGCTACAAGTACAGTGTTTATAGACGGGGGAGAGGACGTCAAGACAATTCCCCATTTCAAAAATCCTTTGCTTGTTCGATTTCTTTCAACAACTTGGGAGAAAAGACTGCTGCTACTTCTTCAGCAGAATCTTCATAGCAGGTCTGAAGGACTGAGACGATTTCGTCATTGGTTCTCCCAGAGGTTTTCAAAGAAGCAACATATTGATCGAGCTTGGTAGAAGGTTTGTCTTTCTTGACTGCGGGTGGAGTGGGGGTGACAACGGATCAGATGTTCTGTTTAGAAGGGGAGGACGAGGTAGAAAAGGTGGGGCATTTTTCAGCTCCATGACCCTTTTTTTGGCATCTGAAGCATATATTGTCGCGAATGCAACGAGCATGTTCGGTGGGAGTAAGTTTAGATATGGTGATAGCGTCCCCATCCATGGCATTAGGGTCTTTAGCAGGGCGAGAGAAAGAGGAGGGTTGGAATCTTCCTCCATGGAGGGCTTGGATACGCATCTTCTGTGCATAGAACATCTTGGCTCTTTCGATCCAATTATTGACGGTGGTAGGGATAGGTGACATAGAGAGAATCATGGTGGCGAGTTTTTGATCAACTCCAAGGGAGAACTGGTCAATGAGAGTGATGTTGTCGGTGATACCGGCTTTACTGGCGAGGTTCTGGAAATCAGTGATATATTGCTGAAATCCATCATTGAAAGTTCTGTCGGAATGTTTGGCTGACTTTTGAACAAGTTTGGAGAGGTCAAGATGGGCGGTGGCTTTAGTGTCGAAGGGATAGAAGGTAGTTTCGAAGTTAGTGGTAAACTTGTCGAAAGTCTTCTCGGAGTTGGGGGTGGTGGAGTCAGCAAGTTTATCGTATCACATCTTGGCGAAGGATGCTCCACATCCCTCACTCATCTTGTTGAGAGTGGTCGTGACTTTCCCTTCATTGGTAGAGTAAAGGGTGGAGTTCAAAGCGAAGTAGGCACGCATGGCCTTGATTCAACGTGAGGCGTTGGAGGACTTTCCAGAGAAGTCGGCTGGGAGGGCTGCCTTGAGTTCAGACTTGGTAGTCGACATGTTGACTGGGGGAGTGGAAGACGGTGGGGGTGCTGGAGTTCTGTGGACAATAGGGGGTACTGATGATGGAGGGGGTGCTGGGGTTCTGTGGGCGACGGGTGGTGCTGAGGATCTAGGGTTTACTGGTAGTTGACTAGGTACAACGGGTGGTGCTGAAGGTCTCAGATTCGGAGGACGAAGGTGCAGAGGGACTTGGGCTAAAGGATGCTGCGGTTGGGTTTCAATTTCGCTTTCGCTACTCTCGGACTCAGATGACGGAGCTCTGAAGCTCGTGGTGACGATGGATGGGTCCTACACCTAAAGAGGTGGGACCAAGATAATTCTTGATCTTTTATTACGCGAAGCATATGATGGTTCCTATCTTACTAATTCCGTCTTAAGGCGATGCTCACAAGGAGACCGATGTTCTAAGACTTGACGTTCAAAAGGGAAAGGACGAGGACGAGGATGAAGGGTCGAGGTGAGACTTGACGAGAGGCACAGGGCTAGAGGTTCGAGTCTATCCTCAACAAGGGACGAAGGACTAAGGATTCGAGAAGATACTCGACAAGAAGTGAGACCAGATTACGCTTGTATTGCGTAGATCGAGAATACCATACATACATGAGACGACAAACTATATATAGGGAGGCACAATGTGCATGGACCAAGGAGAAGAACAAGAAAGAACACGATGGAAATAGATAGAAGAACGAGGAAGGTCGTAGAACTATGCTTAGTCACAGACTAGCGAGATAAAGAGAAGAAGGATGACAAATGAGGATGAAACCGAAGTTGTCGTAGAAAGTCCCATGCCAAGAGCGATAAGGACGATGGAAAAGAAACAAGAGGATACAATGAAAAGGGGAGAAAATTGTAACAGCCCTCTTCCTAGATGTCAGAAGGGGTGGCAGGATGAACATGACAGTGAGGAGGCATGGATGGACTAATCTAAGCAAAAGAAAGCTATCACCGTGGACCGACGTTGTGGAAGCAGAGCAAGGGACAAAGAGCTGAGAGGGCATCTTTGTACCATCCCGACATCGGAGCCTGAAAACGCACCTCCATAGCTCACGTGCCAAGAGCGATGTAGGCTAAACTATCCTCTTCCAGTGCATGGTCACATGCTATTGATGCAGCATCGCAGCTGCCCTATTTCTGCCATATAGATGTCAGATAATGTCCAAGCTTTGTCCAGACAAATATGCCAGACAATTCAGCATACTTGAGGCTAGGCCCCTGCTTGTTTCTCTTGTACCTTCCAGTACTCTCTCCATTCCAGCTGGAGATATATTTTTTGGCATAGAGGGGCTATAAAGTCCTTTGATTTATACTTTGGATTTAGATGCTGGAGAAGTCAACCATATCAACATTGACAATCTACTCATTGCTTGATCTTCTGCAGCTGCAATGAACAACTGCTTGAACCTTTCCATCAAGACAGCATCTCGCTGTCCTGGGTTTATCCCATGATTATCAAATCCTCCTAGATCTTGCCCATATTGTTTCCATTGATACTAGATGCCATCTAGAAAGTCAGCGACTGATTCAAGGGCCAGTCTCAGGTCTAATGGAGCTTCCTCCTCAAGTTACTCCCTTAACGAAGGAATAACCCCTTCTGTATATACTTGTGCAAGAGGGTTCTCCGTCCTCAGTGAACCAACCCTTTCAGTGTCGTTACATGAGAGATCATGTTTGGTATATTGAGAAGTTAATGGACTTGGTGGGTCTTTTTTCTTTTCATCTCTCAATTCTTCTGTAGTGATTTCACAACTCAGTGTCTCAGAGACTTGAAGGTCTCCAGGCATGGATATTTCTGTCCCAAATTGAAAGGCCTTTTGTCCTTTGGTTGCACTCCATCACACATCTGTCTTTGGTATCCTAACTGCTCGTTGTCCTTTTGAACTTTTCAGGTTCTTTTCCTTCTTGATGGTGTTGGCTGTCAGATTGAGGTTTACTCCCTCCAACTGGCACCTTAGCCACTGTATCCTTTGGCTGGCTACGTCTAGTCATTGTATGACTCATCACAAACATGTTTTCTGATGTTCAAAAAAATGTAAGATATTGTTATGTGGGCTTCCCACTTTCCCTCAAGCTCACTCAAGTGAACACAAACATTGTGTATTCACAGTAAGTCGTAGAGGTAAAAGTAAGAATGCAGACCTCCTATAGAGGTCTGCTTTATGTAGTAATACTATGTCATGCATGTGAAAAATGATATCATATGCACTGAATCCTAGATTCTCGAGTGATTGTGACATGTGGGTTTCAAGGAAGCTAGAGCCACTTCTGCCGAGGTCAAAATGGTTGATGTAATTCAATTTTATTTCAGATATCTGGGGAGACTGGTTGGATCGTAAAGGATTCTGCCAGCCTCTACCAGCCTCTTTTGGCCATGTTATTCTGCCAATTCTACCACCTGGCACTCAGCCTGGCAGAGTGCTGCCAACAACACTGCCAAGCTTCCACCCTATCCTCACATCAAAGCATTGCAGTCTCGACTTACTTTAGCAATCATCCGAAAGTATTAGTGAGCAATTTTCTGCCATGATAGTCTCAATTTCGCTATGTCCAAAAAGAAGCATCAAGTTCTCCACATCTAAAAAGAGACATTGAGCATCAGTGAGCAATGTTCTCCATGCTCTTATATTTGAGTCCCTAGCTTACATTTTCATCAAAACTCATTTGTACACCCTAGTCGAGGCATCAAGCATTAGTGAAAAGAACAAGATCTTAAGAAGACTGAGCACCTTTGTTTATAAATTCGCTTTAGAGTTAAAAAAAGTTCATGAAATGCTATTATGTGCAATGCACATATCTTAGTCAGCAACTCTAGATGACAATTTATTACATCATACAAATTAGGAAATATTAGTCAGCAATTCTCGAATTTTTTTCATTCACACCATCATCACACCATGCCCATTTGTGGAAAATGCCAAGTTTCCTTCAGTACACGCAAGGAATATTCAAAACATCAGAAGAGATGTATTGTTGGTCTAGACAATGGCATCAAGTTCATGCTTTCTGAACTTGGCCATGAAATCACTGTCTTTCCCAATGAAGATGGGCATTTCAATTGTCTTTGTTCTGCCACTGGATGCCCTCAGAAAAATGGCTTTACCACCTTAGAGGGTTTGAAAAAGCATTTGAGGAAACAGAAATCCTGGGTCGGTACATCCAATGTATGAGTTGTCCTTCTCCACTTATGGCCCTTCATTAACTGCCACCTTTTCTCTCCCATCAAGAACACAAACATCTCTGAGAACACAAACATCTCTGGAGCTACTTCTCATGATCATGTACACATATTTTTCAAATATCTAACATCATGGAATTCACACTTCCTTTTAGGGTTCTGCTCAACTTCAGAATCTGGTTCCAGATAACACTTCAGTGCAGGCGAGTATTGTGTAGCTGCTACTGCCATGACTAATGGCTCTTTGCAGAATTCATCTACCAATGATACAGATGACACTGATCATGTAAGTGTATATTCATATATTCTTTTTATATATTCTCTAGCATGAAATTTTCTTTTTCTTTCAGGATCCAGCTCAACTTCAGGATTTCATCCCAGATGACTCTCCAGTAGAGGCATGTATTGTTTAGCTCCTCCTGCCATGACTGACAGTGCTCCAAAGGACCTACCTCCCAATGACCCATATACTACCACACGTGGGGATATTGATGGAGTGGAAGTCCTCAATGATCCAGTAAGCAAAATTCAAGTATCACTCGATATGCTTGCTTATCATCTTCATAGATCTATGATCAAACAGATGGATTGCTCCACCATCCATTTCTGGATCACATCAACATTGTGATTGATCCACAGTTGCTTGCCCTCTGTTGCAACATCTGTCTGGTAGCTTTGACACCATCTCAAGTTCAAAGCCATTTGCGCAACAAGCATCCTGGTCTCAAGTTCAACAAACTTTTCTTTCGCCAACTCATATCTTTTTTGGACATCCATGAGACCCTTCCACTGCCTGTTCTTACTTGTGATGGTGTCACTCCATTCAAGGGTTTGAAAATCCAAGATGGCTTTGCATGTGACACATGTTCAAAGGTTTTGGGCACAATCATAGGCATGCGTGCCCACCATCACAAGTCTCATCCCCATATTCCCTATCCCAGGCATTGGTCACCTTGCAAGATGCAACAACTGAACTCTGGTGGTTCATCACGTATACTCTGGCGAGTTTTACATGCCTCCGCCCCAGCTTCATCCCATACACTTTCCCAAGATACCCCTGTTCACAATGTGATCAAACAGCTGCGCAACCAAGTTGCTCAAACCACCTCCACCGATCTCCTTCCCCAGGATGCACGTGTCATCTCACCCTGGCTTCGCATGTCACGCTGGCATGAGCACATCGCTGGCTATGATGTCAAGCAGTTGCAAAAACTCGTTCAGGTATCAGATAGATATGATGCCCGCTCTCCAGAAGGCAGAATCAGGACAGCAGTCGAAGCATACTACCAACAAGCTACATCGTTATTGGATTCCACAAATGATCTGATATTACAGAAACTGAATTCGCCTGATCCACAAAAAGAGTAAGCATCGTCTGTAACCTATGTTTAATATATGTCTGATCACACCTTCGATTTAAAGTGGAATCAACAACACCCCTTTGCATTCCCATCAGGATCCTAATTCCTTGATGAAATATGTTCAACCTGTCACTTCACTTCTCTATCTTCTGCTTCGCCAATCATCCCAAGGAGATTATACGATTCCCTTACCACAGAATGTTCAAGAACGGCTGAACGCGCTCCATACAACACTCCAATACGACACCAACCACTCTCATGTATTGCATGAACTCTTATGTTCAATTTGGTTGACTACATGGAATAGGACACCTGGCAACCATATCCCATGCCCTACAGAACGCCTACTGGTTCTTCTCACCCTGAACAAAGATGGAGGACATCAAGAACCCAAAGACATCACTGGCTACCTTGCTAAATTCCAATATTGCATTCGCTTGACCTGTCTGAGGGAGATAAAGCGATTATCCATTTCACAGTTCCATGGTGACGAGCTTCAAGCCTGCAATACTCTTGTTCCATGGTTTACAGAGAAGACCAACTCTCCTTTCAGTCGCATTCGTGATTTGCAGCACTATGCATCATCCATCGCTTTTCAAACAATGGGCTTGCCTTGCGTCTATTGGCTGGACCGCACAGATTGGAAGGAGTTGTTATACAAGGGCGACAAGATTCACCTTGATCAGCTTAGAGCCATGTTCTCCAAAAGCGGCGAAACTATTGTGGATTTATGGGAGAAAAAGGTTCTGAAAGGTGTCAAATTGCGCATATCATATGAGCATCTTGCAGACATCTTGGGCAACAATGACGTCGGCTATTCCTTCCTTACAGATTCGCGCAACACCTGTTTCACCAACCGCGATGCCTTGGCAGACACCTTCATGGCTGATCCAGCCATTCAAGCCTTTTTTGGACACTTCGTTGATGGTGAGATGAGGTGGAACCATGCAGCACTTGTGCAATGGCTTCGAGACTATGCCGAATTCCAGGCTCACCTTCTTATGCGCTGCGAAATGCTCAGTGGTGCCCCAGGTCGTGGAACAGAACTTACTCCTATGCTGTTCTGTAATACAAAGTATCGACCGCGCAATCTCGTTATCTTGGGTTCCCACGTCACACTTCTTCGCCGATATCACAAGACAGGTGCTGTAACTGGCCATGACAAGCTCATTCCACACTCCCTTGATGGAATAACTGGCGATCTGATGGTACAATCGCTTGCACTTGCTAGACCATTTGCGGAACTTGCCATCCAGATCACCTCTCCAAATCCACGCGAAGCCTTGCTGCTCTACAAAAGCCATATCTTCGTCAACGTCAACAGACTGTTCGATACTAAAGATCTAAGCAACACCATGGCTCTTACAAGTCTTCCTCATATCAAATGCAAAATCACTGTGAATCCATGGCGTCACATCAGCATTGCCTTCAAGCGAAAGCTCGCCAACTATACAGAGGAACTTCTTGACTTGGATGAAACTGAGACTGTGGATGCTCTTCAAGCTGGCCACTCACGTGCAACAGAAAATCGAATCTATGGTCTTAGCACTGATGCACTTGCAGGCGCTGCAGAAGATCTCCTCCCTCACTTCTTGCATGCCAGCGTCAAATGGCAACTGATCATGCATACCGTTCCTGGTGGTCTGGGTCTGCCATATAACTCTGCTGATTCTGCACAGTTCCACCATTTGGCAAAGTCTGGTCAACTGGGTGAAGAAGCCCAGAAGCAAGCACTCCGCTCTCTCCATCCAGTACAAGCTGTTCTCTCAGAAGACAAGGTTGCAGATCGTATCATTGAAAAATTGGAGGACAAGTTCAGCAACCTGAGTGCTCAGCTGATGGACAAGATCACTGCTGCCATGGGTCCCATCATCAAATCCACAGTCATGGAAGCAATAGCCAGCCATCAAACTTCAAAATCGTTGGGCAGCACACCAGATGTCTATCCTATGTCACGATCAGCTGGTAAGTAGTGCGGTTAGCCTCATGGTGTAATGGAATTCATGGATGGATTCAATTCTCAGTTAAAGATCCTCTTGCTAGCTATGAAATATCACAAGCATCACGCCCACCATCGAATCTTGAGGACATGGCTGCAGAAGACCTGTATGATATGTCTGACGAAGATACAGAAGACATGCATGATATGTTCGATGAAGATACAGAAGACATGCAAGATATGTTTGACGAAGATACAGAACCTTTGATGCCAGAAACAGGTGGTAAGTGGCACGCTTTACTCGATTCCTCATGGCATTGACACATGATCATGATAGTAATTGCCAACAGGATATCTCAGCCCCCACAAGCGCAACCATATACGGCAGATCATGAAAGACAGTGTCTCAAAGCGCTTAGGCAAATATTGAACAAGCCTTATGCAACATGGACCTCTACAGCCCAGAAGGAGGCAGTACTGGCTGTCATGGAATGCAAGACAGATGTGTTGGCGATGCTCAAAACTGGTGGGGGGAAATCCATGCTGGCCATCATCCCTGCTGTCTTGTCAAGAAATACAGCAACAGTTCTGGTCTTACCTCTAAAGTCTCTCATAACAGATTGGAGACACAAACTGGATGCCATGAGAATTCCCTTTCAAGTCTTCGATTCATCTCTCAATGGAGGACCCCTAGATCCTGCCATCAACCTGATTCTGGTATCAGCCGACAGGGCAACGTTTGGTGGGTGGCGTCAAAAATTGGCTGAGCTGAATGAGAAGCTCCCTGTCACTCGGATGGTGTTCGATGAAGCACACATTCCACTTCTGTCCACCAATTTCCGCTCCTCACTACAACATGTCAACGAACTCCGTGAACATAGCATGCAGTTCATTCTGCTTAGTGGAACCGTTCCTCCTGCAAGTGTCCCTGCCTTGAAGACAGCGTTTGAATTATTGGAGAACACTCTGGAGATACGACAACCGAGCAATCGGCCAGAGCTCGAATATATCCTGGAACCACCTCGTCCATCAGATCATATACCTGGGCGGATCCTGGAAATCATATCGAAGGAGCGGAAAACCTGGTTGTCAGATGATCGGGGGCTGATATTCGTGACATATATCGATGATGGAGAGGCATTAGCTCGTGATGTATGTGTCATTGCACGTCATCTACATTTGGTGACATGTTTACTAATTTGGTGGGTAGACTGGTTGGCCATTCTATTCTGGTGCAAAGGCGATAACGGATGAAATGAGACTGGAGGCTTACAACGAATGGCGCTCCGGAACATCACCCATCATGATCTGCACAAACGCCTTCAGTACTGGCAATGACTATGCCCATGTCCGGCTCACAATCCATTACAAGATGTCATTGGAAATGAGTGAGCTCATCCAGGCGCAAGGACGCAGCGGTCGCGATGCAAAACCTTCTCGGTGCTTTATCATCCCAGCAAATAATCCTCAGGTGCCACGTATTGCCAGGGACACAGAGGATCACAAAGGCCGCTGGTATGCCTACGACTATGTCTATGGTGACGCAGCCAAGCAATGCCTTAGATATGGGACGACGCTCTACATCGACGGCAAAGGTCTGGAATGCAAGGATGACCCAGCAAATATTCCCTGCTCGGTCTGCACCAAACCGTCGTCATCCTGGACTGTAGGAAGCAATTGCATACCTCAACCTGTGCCACAAGTTCAAGCATGTCCAGTGGGAAGTACAACAATGTCAAGTCATCAAACATCAGCGATGGTGATGAGGCATGCATTGCACACACAAACACCAACGAATCTGGACCCGTTCTCAGGTGCAGCGCGGGTGTCGAAGAAGCGGCGGGTGGAGCGGCTGAGTGGTGTAATCAACAAGGTGACATACATGCGCCAAGCATTGGACAGGGTGAAGTACCATGCATGCAGCATGTGTCTGGTGTTTGACAATCAGCCAAAACACTCGACAATCTTTTCCTGTCCAATGCTGAATTGCTGTGGAGGAATTGATGGATACATGAAGTTCAAGAAACAGATCCGATATCCGTTACAGGTGGCAAAGGGCATCTGCTGGAGATGCCATGTTCCATCATGCTCAGACATGTTGCATGGTGAGTTCTTAGGCAACAGGACATCATGCGAGTGGGAGGATGTGGTTATACCAACCATCATGGGCATTTGGTTCAACAAACAAATACGTGAACGCGCACAAACCGAGTTTGCAGTGTCATGGGGAGGGAGTCAGGTGGCTTACATTTCATGGCTAGTGGGCATACCTTCAGATGGCTATTACACCAGAGTGATGGAGTTGTTTTTGTGGTATGTGGATAGAGTGCTTGCAGTACAGTGATGTAATTATCCTACATTCAATATCTCAAGCCATACAAACAGGTCATTGTTGTCAAAGGTGGATCGCTCCCTGCATTCATGGAGCATCTGCACACAATTCATTTCCACTGTGCAGACAGACAGTATACATGTATGAAATGCTAAAGCTAGCTATGACAACATGGTTGGAAGACATAACCACATCGACATATCATGCAGCAGGTGACTTCCGATAAGGGCGTCTAACATGCGTCGAACGTGTGTTTTGAATATGGTGTCGAAATATGTGTCGAATATGGCGTCGAATATGAGTCGAACATGGCGTCGAATATGAGTCGAACATGGCGTCGAATATGCGTCGAATACGTGTCGAATATGGCGTCGAATATGAGTCGAAAAGGTGTCAAATATGGCGTTGAATCTGAGTCGAATATGGCATTGAGTGTGAGTCGAACATGAGTTGAGTATGCGTCGAATACAGTGTCATGCTATGCAACATATGCTTGATAAGGTTGAAGGCGATGCAGTCATCTCCAACAAATACATATCGATTGACACAGGATATATCGGGATACTCATGTGGTTGGAATTGTAACACTGAAAGAGAGAGGAGAGGAGAGGCATGCCTACACGTCGATACCTTCATCCAACGAGGCTACAATGGATTTGGAACCGACTTTGTCCTTTTCCCTCTCCCTCCTGCTCCCCCTTGTCTCCATCCTTCTCCTAACCTCTCCTCCTTCTCCCTCTTCCTTCTCCCTTCCTTTTCCCTTCTCCGGTCTCTCCTTTCTTCCTTTCTCAACCACCTGCTTTTCCTTTCCTTTCTCCTTCGTCTTTCCCTTCTCTTTCCCCTTTCCACCCCTTTTCTTCCTCGTTGCAGGTCCTGCCTCCTCCGCTACTGCCTCCTCCTCGCTCTGCTCACCATCGTCGTTCGTCTCCATATGTTCTGTAAACATGTAGCCATCTAGTGTGTATAGTCAGAAATGCACAATGGGAAAAAGAGACGACTCACAATCGTCATCGATGTCGAGTGGTGGATTGTAGAATCTCATCATATGGTGGAGAAGGGCTTCGGCGGTCTTGAGAGGCTCGTTTCCTACTTGAAACTTGTATCCGTCCTTGGCGCCAGTCCAGCTCGCACCAAGTTCATCCTCATACTTGTCCCAATCTTTGAGGCATCAGCTATCTCCGTCACGAGATCAGTAGTGATTTACTTACCGCATTTCCCAAGCGGTGTACGATCCACATTGATATCACACCTCCCCCGAAATTCCGCGACGTTCTTCGGCTCGTGTCTGTAAACAAAATATTCAATCACGAGGTAGCTGTCAAAAATGCTGCAGTGGAAATTGGGGTCGTCGGAGATGTTGGTGCGCGCCTGTGCTACCACGGCGTTGAAGACGTTGTCCATATACCATAGGACACATTTGAGGTTCCCCTCAAGAGTTGAGGTGATCTCCAGCTCGTCCCTAAGAGAGAGGACGAGGCGGAGGGCGGCTTCTCGCCAGATATAGCGATCGAGGTGCTCAGCATAACAATTTGGGATGAAGCAAACGTGGTTGCCGTCGATATTGATCCCGAGAAGGGTTTCGTCGTCATAGATGACTACATTCCTCGTGATCTGGAGCAGGCTGTCCAGCTTGGTCTTGCCTGGGATATGATCTGGGTAGAATACTGTCGTCATGTTGTTGTTGGTGGTGGTAGCTGATCAAGGGCGATTTATATTGCAGAACAACCATAAAAGGAAAGTATTGTGGAACACACAGTACACAACACATCCACATTTGTCCACATTTATTCACATTTGTCCACATTCATTGTATCACTATCACTGCTGTCTTCTCCCTACTATCTCTACTAAACAGACACATACTATGCCCTGCCCAAGGATGACCAATGATGACGACACCCGAAGACACTATATAATGGCAGGATATGAGGTGTGCATCCACAGCTGTGGATGTCAGCAACAGAAGGGTAAGAATTGCCCACTATGGGCAAGGGATGGTGGGGCTTGTGGAAAACACACCTCAAATCTAAGGTTGCATCCCAAATGCAACCTGGCTGGAATGCACACTTGAAGACAGCTTTATGAGTGTTATGGGCTCGAGCACCAATGTGGGAGAAAATCCTTGAGTACTGATTACCTGAGGAGGCCAAGGAAGAGCTTGAGCGCCTAGAATTGATGGGACAGGAGGAGGAGGGGGAGGAAAAGGAGGAGGAGGAGGAGGAGGAGAGGGAGAAGAAGAAGAAGGAGGAGGAGGAGGAGGAGGAGAAGGAGGAGGAGGATGAACAGATGTCAGAGTTTGAGGTTGAGAGTGAAGAAGGAGATGAAGATAATATGATGTGAGTGCAGGCTCCATATCTAATCAATGTGCCTGTGTTCCTGACATTGAGCAGGGATGTAGATGTTGTCATGGAAGGTGGAGAAATGATGGATGAGGACAAGGAGCATAATATGGTGACCAAATCAGAATTGCAACCATCCAAAACATGGTTGCATGCGTCACACACTAAGAATGTTGTCTCCAACAGGTCTTCCATTGGCTTTGGATACACTTCAGAAATGCGCATCACC
>JBBPQO010000021.1:0-28346 GCA_038092535.1 Xerocomus subilludens | reverse complement strand
GGAGACAGTAGAGATGGAGGAGATGGAGGGGAAGAAGAAGATGGAGGTGGAGGGCATCATGGAGGAGCTGTGCCACATCCAGCTGGCTATCCAGTGGCAGAGCAGCCAGCTGGACATCCAGAACTGGTGGTTGCAGCAGCTGGCTGAGCTGGCTGTGACCTTCATGTTCAGGGTGGAGAAGTCAGAGGGCGATGATGTGGAGAACAGAGAGAAAGAGAAGGCACAGGTGGAGTTGGGGGAGTTGTCAGATGCAGAGGTGTAGAGAGAACTAAGTAGTATTTTTAGAAATACAAAAGTTGACTTGAGAGACAGAGTGATTGAGCAGAGTGAGGTCCAGGTTTATCCAGATATCGGAGGTGATATGCTTGAACAAGTTCAGATGTGTGACTGAGTTCAGTAGCTAATAACCAAGATGTTTCTTCATCAGTGCCTTCATAGCCAGACCACTGGACTAAGTACAGGAGTTTGCAGTGTCAGCGGCAGCAATCTAACTTGGAGTCAAGGATCTCAGAGATTTCATATTTGGGTTTGCTGTCTACTTCAACTGGAGGTGGTGGAGTTTGCACACAATCCAGAATGGTGTTTGGCATAGAGGGTTCTAGCTGAGAGATGTGGAAGACCAGATGAATGGCCTTCAAGGTATCAGGTAGACAGAGGATGAAGGAGTGAGTACCTGGCTGTGTAATAACTGCATATGGCCCAAGATTCTTCTTGGAGAGTTTCTTTGAGGGTCTGGTGGAGCAAAAGTACTTGGCTTTGATGAAAACTTGGTCACTGATGCAGATGTCTGGGGCCAGAGTTCATCTAGCATCTGCTGGTACTTGATACTGCTTTTGGGCAGCAGCCATTTCTTCATGGAGGAATGAATTGTTGGCAGAATAGATTAGGAAAAAGATCAGTGACAAGGGTATGTGCCAAACATCATTCCGAATCGTGTGCAAACTCTGCCACCTCTGGTTGAAGTAGATTGTGAATCTGAACATGAAATCTCTGAAATCCTTGACTCTAAGTTAGATCACCACTGCCAACACCGCAAACTCCTGTACTTAGTTCGGTGGTCCGGCTATGAAGGCACTAATGAAGAAATGTCTTGCCTTTGACAAGGGTGCACCACATATGGTGAAGCCAATGTCCCTTCTTTCTGGACACTAACTCCGGAGTTCCAGAGTTTTGTTAGAAGATCAGGATTGACTTTGACACTGTCAGTACCTAACTTAGTTGCAAGGTCCAACTAATTCAGAGTAGTGGGGATGGGGGTAGCCTTTTCCTTGGACTCTTTTGAATCCTTAGGCAACTTGCCACCAGAGTTACTCAGAGTGGACATTGGGTGCTTGTTGGAGGTTTTGTTGGAGAATGACTTGGCAGATGGTTTGGAGATCTGGTTTGATTGGTGTGATAATTTAGACTTGTGCTCTCCAATAGTGAGCATCAATAGCATGAGTGAGGGTATGGAGCTCAGAAAGTGAGGAAGGCTTACTAGTGCACAAGATCTTATCCTTGATGTGATCTGGTAGACCATTGTAGAAGTGGTACCACAGGGCACCTCCTCCATAGCCTCAGACTTGTGAAGCAACCCAATTAAACTTGACCACATACTTGTTAATCCACTGACTATTCTTTATTGACAAGTGATCCAGCTGATATTCCACATCACCAATAGAGTCATGTGGTTCAAAATTTGACTGGAGTTCAAGGACAAATTCCCAATAGTTATCCATCCAGAAGGGATGGCAATCATGATCTTCCATCTCAAGAAGGTCTGGATCAAACCATTTGAGAGTGGTGCCCTTGATATAAGACTGTGTGACTTTAGCATGGTCCATAGCAAAGGCTTAGGGCCATCCTGGAAATTCAGCTTGTCCTGTACAAGAAAAGACTGGAGTTTGCAGAAGTCCAATCCATCAAACTGGTCTGGTTCTTGGACTTTGATGTGCTGGCTAGATTTGGGTAGATGGAGAGAGGAGTGAACAAGAATTTGGATGGCATCCATGAGGTGAGTGAGAGTGTTTTGTGGGACTAGCTCATCTCCAAGGTCAGGGTATGGAAAAGGGGTCATTCCTGGGAAGGCTGGAATCATCATTAGGAGGCTCATTTACCTGAATTATCTTGACCACCCAGCAAAGGAGGGACTGAGGGACTGCCTGGAGGGGGGGAGATTAGAGGGACAGACCAATAGGGGTATGAATTGACTCATCATCTGGTTTGTCAACAAGTGCTCTCAGAGTAAGAAATTCTAGAGGGGGGTCCAGTAGATATGGATACATTATGTGCTGGAGTACAACAAGCAGAGAAGTCTTGGAAGAATTATATGACTTCTGGTCCTCAAATGCTACCACTATAGAGATTGAGTAGGTTTGGACTGATCTTCAGATGAAACTCTGAAGTGCCAGAGTTAGCAATTGGACTGAATGAATATTGGCTTCACCTCATGTGGTGCATCCTTGTCAAAATCCAGTCCCAAGTATTTCAAAGGGTTGGAGGTCAGAGGTCAGAGGATTGGAGGTTTTGCATAGAGGGCAAGAAGGGAGCAAGAACTGAGAGAGAGGAACAAGGGGAGGGGGTAGACTAAGCAAAGAGACAGGGAATGATCAGAACTAGGATTGATATTTGAATTGAGGTTACAGGAGCAGAATACAGAGTTTATATACAGAATGAAGTGACAGTATTGGCAATCCCATCAGAACCCCAAAGGACCTACCTGTCACTGAATGACAGTGTTGGTAATTCCAGAGCATTTCCTGTAGCCCCTATATGTTGGAGGTGAGACAAGACAGTGGTAGCTACTGATGCCACCCCTAGTATCAACACCAGTCAAAATAATACAAATGATAGGATGGAACATCAAAGGTAGTCAAATGACAAAGGGCCACACGCCTGTTCAACAACTCAAAATGGTCTTGTGACTGAGAACACTTTAGAGGTTGTAGGAACAGAAGGCTGAAGTTATGGAATTTGACTTACCAAAAAGCACAGATATGACACCTTGTTCAAGTAAACATTTTGAGTAATCATGTATTATCAGTACTGAGCATACAGGCCATTGAGATGGAGCTATTATAGGCAAGTTCATATTCATTCCATTGAAGATTGGCAACCTGGTTAATGAAGGGAATGAGAATTGAAGTCTCCCAGATGAGACCAGGGAGCTGCATGCATTGAACAGCTGAACCACTCAGGAACAATGTTTGGCTGTCACCCAAAAGCTAGACTGACATGCCTCAGGTGTCTGGCTTTCTCTCATAAGTGCAATTCTTCATTGGTGAAAAGTACAATGTGGTGGAACTAGATGACATAGAGTCAATTAGTGATGAAGAAGATCTGGACCAGGTGGAAACCATCAGTGACCAAAGGCTGAATCAGGTCCCCATTCCCCTTCCATCATATCTCAGTCAGGAGAAAATCATGGAATTGGAGATCAACCATCTGGCCAAGCAGGAAATGCAACTGAGGATGGGCCAGGCCAATGATGCCTTGTCAGAAGTATGCCTGGCAGACAAGGCAGTCCTCTTCAGCAATGACATTCATAATGCTGACAATCAGTATAAAACTACCTGGGAATACTGCTGGAGCAATGCATTGGATTCCACAGTGAGGCAGAATGTGGAAATTTATAGGGAATGCAGAAAGGCCATTGTTCATCTTGGTGCAGACCAGAGTGTCCTGGAATGGGACCAACCCCTGGTAGATCATGAACTCAATGTGAAGACCCCAGCAGCCTTCCATAACATGCAGGGATTGAGAAACAAGGAATTGCAATGGTGAGGCTAATTCCACCAAGATAGAATGTGGGTTTTTATTATGCTTCACTTTGCCATGGTGACTGAGAGTGTTGAACATAGTTTACCAGGTTCATTGGCTTAGAGTAAAGGCCAGGTGTGACTTGTAAAAAGAGGAGGTGGATATTTTAACTGCCAAATCTCAATGGACCACACACTTCTTCTTATTCATTACTATGCATGCCAATTGAATCAATGTGTCTGTGCCATTTCAGGAATCCAGTTACTCTTTTGCCTGAATACTGGGATTCATGCACTTAGAAAAAATGTGTGAGTTTCCTGTATACCAGAAATAACATGCTATTGACTGCATACTCCATGCAGATTACAACCCAGCCAGTGCTCCCATGGATTCTGTCACTATTCATCAGTGGGTAAGTGAGCAGGAGTAGTTTCAATGATGGCCTGAGCAATGTTGGACAACAATTTCTGGCTACTGGAAGAAATAGAAGGAACAGTTCTGGGATGGCACCCACATGTATCCTCACTGGTGGATGGATTGAAACATGTGTGGTGGACCAGGGAAGGTGAATATCACCCAGGATATGAATTTGATGAAGCTAATGCAGTGGAGTTCTTTCAGATATTTTGCCTTGTTCAGCTTCATGCACTTACAACAACAGGGGTGCTGGCTGACTACCAGAACATCCCCATTGCATAGCATTTACAACCAGCAGATACTAGAGGAAAAGAATGAGATTTTGGGGGAGATTGCTGAGGTGCAGCAGAAGGAAGCCAGGAATTTGGCAAAGCTGGAAAATGCTTGGAAGGCAATTGTTGTGATTTGGAAACTAAGACAGTTTCTATCATAAGTTGTTTGTTATCCTTAATTGCATAGCATATGAAAGCATGACTATATTTGATCTAACTTATATACTTTACAATGTGGAACCAACCTTCTCATACATTGAGTAATTGCATCTCATCACATTGCATTGTGAATGCACATTCACTGCAAATCAGCAAAAATAATGACCAGTTGTTATCAGGTGTTTACACCTGATAATATCTGAGATATAGCCATGTAGTAGCCAAAATATCGACCAGCAAGTTACATGGCTATTTGTCTGAATAATGAGCTAGGTAAAGTCTGTAATAGCCTAATTGTAATGGGGAAGATCATTCAGTCTATCCACCTCAAGTCATTGATTAAATCAATTACATCTGGTAACCAATACTGAAACAAACACTGTAGAAGCTCTGGATTCATCATGCTTTCAAGCTTGAGGTAACCAGCACCAAGTTACTACTTATCTCCCAGCTCATCCACTATGCCAGCAAGTGTGCAATGCTTCCAACATGCCCTTTTTCTTGATCTGGTGGAGCTCATAGATATCATCCATGGGGCTTTGACCCTGTGAAAGACTGAACTGTGTTGGAATGGATGGAGGCCACCAAAAAAAAGGGGGGGCTAAGGCTTGTGATGACCCAAATGTTGTTGACCAACTGCCTGAGGTAAAGGGGGGTGCAAAAAAACAGAGGGGAGGTGTTGAGGTGGATGCTATGCCAGGCCCCTCCAAGTGTTCTCGCTTAGATGACTATGTAGGCCATGCAACTCAGACCAATTTCTTGGACCTGTTTTCCTCATTTGCACCACCTCCACTTGCATTCAAGCCACCATACACTGTTGCAGAATCAGTTGCAGAATCTGACACAAGACACACAAGAAAGGGTTCTATGACAAGATACCAGACATTGTGTGGGTTGTTGCAGCAAGTCATGTAGAGGGCACCAGTGGAGTGATTACCGCACTTGACAGGCTGGAACCTGCAACAACAAACATTAGCATGGAAGAGTGTATGCTAACAGGATGGGCCAGTAAGGGCTCAAGTGCTCACCAATGAAGATTGACTTGACACACAAGTCTGCCACCAAGTCAAGAGCAGCAATCCATTGCAATCTCAGTGCCTGCAGAAAAAAGTCATTCACATGGTACCAATGATGCTGGAATGGCACAGACATCTCACACAAAGCATGCAAGTGTTGGATACATTGCAGAATGGTTCTATAGACAGAATAAGTTGGTTATAAGTAGCTAGGAGCAGTACTTACCACCCACCATTGAAGAATATCCATATCCTTGGTAACATGGTTCTTGACAAGCATTAAGTAATCAGCCTTCCATCCCAGGGTGCTGGTACCTTGCTTGTTGGCATTTTCTCTGAGTGTGCATTGATGCCAGTCATATTCAGCCACTAATATGGCCTTGCTGCCAGTGCTTTGAATGTGGGGTGTTTGGCTGCACAGAAGTGGTGGTGTATGTGCCCACTATTAAAGATGGGACTAATCTCCAAGTAAGACTCTGGAATGCTGGAATTAGCAACTAGACTGGAGGGACACTGGCTTCACCTTATGTGATGTGCTCTTATCAAAACCTGGTCCCAAGTATTTTGAAGGGTTGAGAAGTGGGTTAGAGGTCAGAGATCAGAGGGTCAGAGGTTTGGATAGCAAGCAAGAAGTGAGCAAGGACTGTGGGTGGGGGAAACAAGAGGAGGAGGTCAGACTGAGGCCAAGAGGGGGAGAATGATCAGAACTAGAATCAATATTTGAACTGAGGTTACAGGAGCTGTGTATAGAGTTTATATACAGAACAAAGTAACAGTATTGGCAACTACATCAAAACCCTGAAGGACCCACCTGTCACAGAACAACAGCATAGGTAATTCTGGAGCATTTGTAGGAGATCCTACATGTTGGAGGTGAGACAAGACAGTGGCAGATATTGATGCAGCCCCTGGTTTCAACACCTGTCAAAATAATGCAAATGGTAGAATAGAATATCAAAGACAGTCAAATGACAAAGGTTCACATGCCTGTCTGATGACCCCAAATGGTCTCATGATTGAGAATACTTTGGAGGTCATAGAGACAAAAGGCTGGGGTTATGGAATTTGACATAGAAAAATGCAAATATGACACCTGCATGACATTCCAATAATGCTTCATGGTATTTTGACCACTTGCATAGCTTTATCATACCAATTTTTTGCATGCTTGTTACTGGACCTTTATTCCTTATCCTGTTCCTCAGCCCCACCCCAGGCCATCTTGATGTAATCCATCTTGTAGTATGGGTGCAGAACCTATATGTCATTAGTAGTAGCAGGTCAAATTGAAAGAATACACACCCAAAGAAAGGAAATAAACTGGCTGTTGGTTAAGTTTATTGTAGTACATGCCAATTTTATCTAACCTGGAATCAATGCCTCCACATAGTGCTGGTATCAGAGCTGCTCCTTTCTGGACTCTCACACTGTCTGCAGCTCTTCTAATGCTGAAATTGCATGCCACAGAGTTGGGTGTTGCTCTGCCAAAAAGTATTGTTGCAACTTGTTTGTGTCCTAAAGCAATGTTATCAAAGCAAGCACATTTGAATGAGAGGAAGAGACATAACATGTAAGTCATTCATGTGCTCCCAATCCAAGGCTTTCAGTGCAAACAAAGTCCATGGTATCTGCTTTGAGGTACCATCATGGAAAACAGTTGTGATCAGGACAAAAAGCTTATTGGCTGAGCTAACAAATAGGTTGATAGGCTGAAATGACAATAAATAACAAGATAGTTTGAGTGAACTAGGGAGATGTACCTGACATAGGCTGTATGCTCAAGCAAGCATACTATTGGCACTGCCACAATGGACATTGCTGTGGAGTGGAATGGATAGAGGTGGATCAATGCTACAGTTGTCTTGAAGTGTGTGGAAGTATTCAATCTGCTGGCCACTGCATTGGATCTACATGACACATCATTTGTGTTCAGTGGTACTTGGAAAATAACCTACCTTGATAGCAAGTGTACAGATTGTTGTCATGACATACAGAGAATTTTCCATGACACAGTTGGTGATGAGCAGTAGATCCTACTCCTATATCAAGGACATTGGCTCTATGGCAGAAATGTTAGTAAGCACCAACATCATGGAGGCAATGGCAAGATTGAGAACATGCACAAGGCATGGAAGGCAATGCTGTGTTGGGTCAAAGCTGTGCATGTTGCATTTGGTCAGTAGTGTCTTAACTCTGTCACACATTGCATCATTGTTTGATGCATTGTCAGCAGTGATACAAAACAGCTTGAATCACCAGCAAATAAGCAAAGAAAGGTAGAGATGGAAAAGGAAGATAACAGACTTGGGATAATGACTTTGAGATGATCCTGGTATGATCACATAGGGAAACAAAGTATCATGCAAGATTCTGGCCAGTGCAGGCATCTGAGATGGCCCAGAATCCAATGCCATTCATCTGGAGGTTCCATGCTGATTTCTGAAAGTCTGAGTGAATCCAATGGGCAGTCAGGCCCACAAAACTGGCCTTTGTCTGATCAACAGACCAGAGGTCAAATATGATGGAGATGAGGCCAGTATCTGCTGACTGTAACACAGTGAAGTAGAATAAAGAATAAATGAACACTACTCACAAGAAGGATGGTTTTGAGGCCATTGAAGAAGTCCAAAAATGAGTTGTGGATGTAGGCTTTCACATCATGGATGGAAGGGATATTGGCCTTGATAGCAGTTGGTTGCATTGCTACCAGGCAGTTTCAGAAGGTAGATCTGTCAGCAACATGAAGTGACTGATGATTGTCTAACTTCAGTAATACTGCAGACTAATCCAATCCAATACTTGTCAACTAAGTACATGTCTGATCACCACACACAACAAATACTGCCACACTCTTCAACACATTTTCTCTTGAAAATGCTTTTGAGCCTTGTACTTTGGGAAACAAGCCATTCAGGGTTGTTTGCTGTGATTTCTTCCCTCATTCTTGTTCCTTGACCTCATCCAGAATTGCTCAGTGGTTCTCACTGATACATTTCTCCACACAGTGTTTAGAGTACTCTGAATGGTGGGTACTATGGATGTGGCTGCAGCAAGATGAATTGCCCCCCAAAAAGAAAGCCCTTTGCTCTCTGTGTTTCATGATAAAGTTTTTATTGGATCTATTTCAATGGTAGGTCAACTCTCATTAGTGTCATACTTTGTCTAACACACTTGCAAATCTTGCACCACTGTTCTCTCATAACCTTCTTTCTACCATTCTGTTGACTCACTTCACCACTTATGAGATCAGAGAATATGGTGAGTAGGTCTGCAGTATCTCTCTTCTTCATATTTCAGGGCTTAGGTGTCTCAATATCAACATCCAGGTCATCTGTCTCTATGATGTCCTGGTATTTTCACATCAGCATTCACCTCAAGTCTTTTTTATTGAAGTTTCCCTCACCATAGTCTCAGCACCCATCATTCTACCAGCCATGTTATCATTGCTGAAACCATCCAAACCATCCAACCCATCCAACTCATTTACTCTCAATGCTATGTTGTTGTCATTGTCAATCTCTTCAATCAAGGCAGGACTGTTGCATCATGCCTGTTTCTTGGGCCCTTTTGAAGTACATTGGTCATCTCAATCTCTGTGATTGTCTGACCCTGATTTACTGCTACTAGTCACCACTTTTCACTTCTTTCCCATTCCATTCTGCAGTGTCTTTCCTTTTTGGGAACATAACTGGGATTTCACCCTTCCAACCATTGCTAGAACTATGCCCCAAACTGGACAAGCTTTGGACTTTATCTGTGGCTATGCATGGTTGAGTGGACTTTCCAATGCATAGTAGTAGAAGGTAGAAACTAGGTAGACACATGTATACAGCCATCCCAGACCTTTATGCTACATCCCACATTGCTTATGCATGATCACAGTCATCACTGGTTTTTGACTATCCATGACTGAACCAAAACTATAAATAACTGGTCATCAATGGTTTCAGCTCAGTCACAAGTAATTCCATACTTCAAAAACCAGTTCAGTTTGGTTATTTCCAAAAAGGGAAAAAAACCGAACCAAATCTGACTTTCAAGCACTACCTGTGCATAGCTTTTTGTATGAGTTCACCACAGTGTTTGTCAAATTCTAATCAAAGTGTTGATGGAGTACCAGTGGAGCAAGGGGATTGGATTGAGGATGATGCAGTGGCACCCAAATGAGACATGGTAGTGGTAGATTCATTCCAATATTCTTGTATAGTCCACTCTACTACATGCAGGGCCGTGTCTGGCCAATCTTTGGTGTTCTTATTCCTGGCATCACATTCCTTCTGTTGCTCCTCTGCACCACCCCAGGACATTCTAATATAATCAAGCTCAAAGTATGGGTGGAGTACTATCAAATGACATTTTAGTCAACTCACAGAGATTTGGAGTGTGTAGTATATACTGAGAGAAAGGACATAGAAAAGCTTTTCATTGAACTTTGAGTAGTACTTGCCAATTTGTGCTAAGCCATGTTTGAGCACTATATTGTATTGTACAAACCATGGTATTATCAGTTTCATCTCCCATGAAGACTGAAGCTCCTGAAGAGCAGGTATTGCCTCCCATGATATAGCTTGGCAGTCTAATAAGAAGATTTGTTGGAGAAAATTAGCATCTGAGATTACAGTGTAAGTGTCATTGATCTGCTCCCAGTCAGATAGTTGAAATGAGAATGTGGTTGATGGGATATGTTTTGGTGGCACTCCAGGTCAGTGTATCATTGTGATTAGACCAAAAAGTTCATCAACTGAGCTAACAAACAGGTTGATTGGTTGATGGAGGAGGTAACCATATGTGAGCATACCATCCACTGTTCTCCAGTGGATGTTGCTGTGAAGCAGGATGGTGAGGAGTGTCACCATGCCACACTCAACCTGAATGTTATTGAAGTATTCAACCTGTTGTCCAGAGGCCTGTATCTTGATGGCAAGAGTGCAAAGAGTGAAGACAACATCAAGTGAGCCACCCAGGACATGGCTGTTAGTTGAATTGGGATTGAACTCCCAGATAGTGGTTATGGTTTTGACTGTAGCAATGTTGAGAATCTGTGTGAGGCAGGAGAGGCAGTGCATGTTGGAGTTGAATGAGTAGATATGATGGCAGTCAAGAATGAACTCAATACTATTGCACATGGCATTGTTGTTGCTGGCATTGTCTGCAGTGATACAGAGGAGCTTTGAAGAGTTCTGTGTCACTAACCTGATGGGTTCAGCTGATCCAACAAAGTGATGAGCAATGTTTGTGCTAGAGTGAGGACCAGAGATGGATCAAAGGTGATGATGTTGGAATTAAGGTTCCACTTGGCTGACTTGGGATCAGACTCAATCCAGTGTGCCACTATTCCCATGAACAAAGCCTTGGTTTGACAGACTGACCAAAGGTCAGTCATGGTTGAAACTTGCCTGACATGTTTGGACTGCACCAAGCTGAGCCTTGAAAAATACAAGAAAAAATGAAATGACCTGAATTCTGGCCTTGAGATCTTGCAGGAACTCCCTGAATGCATTCTGGATAGAGTTTGAAACATTGTGTGTGCTTGGTAGATCAACTGTAGTAGTGCTGGAACACATGGCCACCAAACAGTTTCTAAATGTAGCCTTATTTGCTAGTGTAAGGCTCTGTGTATACTCATTCAATCAGTACTATGTCAGGACCTATGGTTTCCTTACCTTGTCATTGCATATGACAAGCTCACAATTTGATTCAACAACTCTTCCCTTGAAAACTTCTGGGGTTTGGTTTTTGCAAGCATGTTGATCAATTCCATCTGCCCAGCCTGGTGCATCTTTGCATCTTTGGTTGCTCTCACAATCTCTCAAGGCAGTGCATGGTGATGCTCTGGAATGTTCTTCTCTGTACAACATGCTTTGTACAGCTTGTAGCATGATCAGATGTGCTGGAAACGTGATGAGTTACCACCAACATGGAAAGCTCTCCACTTGGTATGCTTCAAGACAAACTCTTCATTGTTCCTATCACCAAGGTAAGTAAAGTTCACTTCCACTTGAGACAACTTTGAATGTCTCACCTGCACTCATTACACCAGCTACCTCACAGCACCTCTACCTTACCATCTGAGTGATGGAAATTCATGGTGCAGTGATCCAAAAGTATGGTGAGTATATCATCAGCTTGGCTTTTCTTTGAGACAACTAGAGCTGGTTCATGCACATGATGCAATTCCTCTAGTCATGTCTCAATGTCCTTTGTACTAATGTCATCTTCCATTCATGTTATTGCTCAACACACTCAGACCATCATCTTCTCTCTGCTCAGCATCAACATGGCCAGCCATGCTACTGCACCTCAACAACATAGCAACATCTTTGATTGCCTCTGATTCTGGGCCTTCCCCTCTCCAATCTCAGAGTTAGAGTCTGGTAGGGGAGACTCACTACAAGCACACTTTGCTTTTCAACCTTGCTTTGTACATTCTGCTTCCTCACTATTACTGGCAGATGGCTCTGATTCCTCACTTGATAACTTGGCACATTTTCATCCTTTCTTTGCCACAATCACAGGTGCTGAAGGCTTTGTTTTGGACAGGAGTGGACACTTTTGAAGACAGCTGCAGCCTTTTCTGTACCCTTTTGTGCACATTCAGACTTGTGTCCAGTCATGATTGTGAGCTGCTGAAGTAGTTTGTGGTTGTGGAATGTTCCAGTTGGATCTTTTATAATACATGCAGGATGGCTAACACATTTTGGACTGGTGTTTTTCAATGAACTGATCACAAATGGGTGCAACACTTGTAAGCAACCCTAAGTGACCAATTTGTGAAGGTTTTGATCCAGTCAGTGTGAATTCCAGTAGCCAGTTCCAAAAGTGGTCTGAATCTGGTTGCACCCAAAAATGCAAAAAAACATGAATGCAACCAGACTTCAAAACACTACTGAAAGCACATCTCATTCCTCCACACATTGGAGTTACACCTCTCTGCCATGAAATTTCCAGTTGATCCCAAAGTCATGGCTTTTATCCTCCTAGACTTCCTTTCCAAAACTTGGAATGGAAGTTATTCAAGTTCTCACTTGTCAACACTACAGAGGACAGTAAGCTGACATTCAACAGAGTGGAAACCTGACTCATTGTAGAGGATATCAAGTATTTATCCATGGTATTACATAATTTGGCATGCCCTTGTAGCATACACTGTACTGTACCTTCCTTATCCACTATCACCAATAACTGTTGTCAACCTATCATGCCTGACCAGCAAGGTGTGGTCCCTCAACCTCTACCTTCAATATAGTGGATTGGTGACAGAAACTAGACAAGGGCTAGACAAGGGCAGAGATTGCCCAGTACTACAGTACATTAGCTAGGAATGAAACTAAGTAAAAGTAAGCACACCTCAGCTGCTGCCTAAGAGGGCAAAAACAACTGAGGTACCTACAAGCGGAGCAGAGGTATATATACTGTGGGCAGAGGTACACTCACATTAAATCACACTGTGATGAACCTGAAAGAATGGCATCATATGTAGTAATGGATGCTGTAACATCAAAAGAAATAGAAAAATGAATGAACAAATTACATGAAGTGAATCCAAAGATCCAAAGGTGTGGGAACTTCAGATCCAGCATGGGAATTTTCGGAAAGACCTTCGGATCTTTGGGTCCATTGAAGAACTCAAGTTGCTTGAGTTCTCTATCCAAAGGATCCGATGTTCCGAAGGTGTGGGAATTTCGGAACTTCCACAGGAACTTTTGTATAGGTCTTTGGATCCTCAGGTCCTTTTGGTCAACTGGGTCCTTCGGATCCAAAGACTTGGCATTTATTACTGTCAATTGGGCCTTGCATTGTCAAGATCCAACAAAACTGACAACCACACAATAGACTGTGTGAGTGTACTAACAACCAACAGGCTGCATTACAGGCACTGCAGACCACACCATTATGCTGTTGACCAATGAACTATGTCATGAGTACCAGTGGAACTCTCAGACCTGGAGCAGGTGCTCCAACCCTTCTGTTTACCTCCTTCCTGCAGCCTTGTGTGTTGATGCCACCACCTCACCCTGCTTCAATCCCCAAATGGCCACCACCCATATTTTGCCTCTGTTACCATCTACTACAGCTGAACCATGCCATTCCCACCCCATTCTGCTCACTTCACACATTTACCATTTGACACAAATTATGCACACATGCACACATTGCACTCTTCTCCTGACACCACCATTCACCATACCACACCCAAGTTTGTGCCCTTGCCAATCTCTTGTGCATCATCCCCACTTGTGCTATGACCCTCATGCTCCTTATTACCGTCAATGCACCCCAACACCAGCCACTCTCAACAGGCATGCCACTGTGCCACCTGTCCACCATTGCCCCATGGCTCTCACCACACTCATGCCTTCCCATGCTTATATCATCAGGACACACCACTACCTCACTGTGTTCCACTAACACTCAAGTATGCAGCCATATTACTGCACACACATCAAGAACACAGCCATGTCACCATAACACCATACTTCCATGTTTCTGCTGCCCCTTTTGTTATCCCTTCCCATTTTCCCATCTCTATTTATCACTGTTCCTGCTGCTCCTCTTGTTGCCACCTGGCACTGGGTCACCCAGATCTCACTGAATTACTATCATTCCATGACCCACTCAGACTAACTTACAATTAAAGGGGAACCTCAAGTATTTAGCCATGGTATTATGTAATTGTGTGTGCCCTTGTACAGTAGCACACACTGTACCATATGTTCCTCATTGTTAAAGATGGGACTGATTTCCAGATGAAACTTTAGAACAGTAGAGATAGCAACTGGATTGAAGGGACATTGGCTTCACCTTATGTGGTGCACCCTTGTCAAAACCTAGTCCCAAGTATTTTGAATGGTCTTAGGAGAGTTGGAGGTCAGAGGTCAGAGGGTCAGAAGTTTGGACAGAGGGTGAGAAGAAAGTCAATAAAGTCTATATTTGCAGTAAGTTGACTATGAATGGGTTGGGCATGAACCCAATACATAGTATTTGGGCCATGCAAGTGGAAAGAAATCAGGGGCTTTCGATTGCAAGTGTCATGAATGTGGATAAAACCAGGAGTACTCTTGATTGAAAGGCAACTATCTTGCAGAAGTGTTCTGAATAAAATAAGCTTGACAGTACATGAGGGCATGTATATGGTTGGTGAAAGTCACACAACATTGCCATTGTATGGAATGAGCATAGTGCCTTGATCAAGGATATTAGCATGTCCATTTGCAGTCTGAGCAAATCAAGGAGTAATAAACTCCTGATATTCAATAAAGTCCTTTCTTTCATTTGTGAAGTGAGAGGAAGCTCCAGAATCTAGGAGCCACATATTGACCTCAATAGAATTGTTACTTTCATCCACAGTACATTCAGGCTGGTTGAAAGGTGTGGGTACAGATAGTTCATTCAAATCACTATATAATACAGAGGAGAGCACAAAGTCTACATACTGAGGTGAGTAAAATTGCTCATTAGCCTCTGCATAAAGTGAATGAGTGGAGGAGACATATGAATCATCATAACCAGGATCCCCAGCCAACATCAACTCATTGACAGCCACATTGTAAGTGTCTTTGGCATAATCTTCAAATGACATGTAACTGTCATAGTATTCTTGGAGGAATTTATCCTCTTCCTCTCCCAAAGAAATGTAGTCTTCATCAAAAAGCTTGATGATTTGAGCAGCAGGAGTCAAAGTGTTGATATGATCTTCAATACAAGGGTGTTTGGAGAGTAATTGAGTGTCAGAAATGCCATCAAAAGCTGCAGTAAGAGACAGAGAGGGACTATGGCCCATGATAGCTGCATAAGAGGAGCATGCTTGACAGTGTGGTCATTGAGGTGAAGGATGAGGAGTGGTGGAAGGTTGTGAGGAAGACCATTGTTGGTATAGGCCATCTCTGTTTGCTGTTAAAGATGGTAGTAGGATGAGGATTAGCAATGGAATCCAGGAAATGTACAGTTTTGATGGTAGGGATGACCTTCAGTTTATGGGCAAAGAAAATCACATGCATGGTCTGAGGAAAAGCAGGAGGTCCATATTGGACAGAACCAGGAGTATGGGCAAGGAGGCAAGGGTCAATGGCAGCAGGAGGCAAGTACGAGCTGGTAGGGTCAATGATGGGGGTGTCAGGAAAGGCAAAGAAGGCAAAGGAGTTGGAGGCAAGGTGGTTCACATGCTTCTCCTTGCAATTGTCTTGATTGGCCTTTCCTTTCTCCAAGTAACAGCCATAATGTTTCTTCTTTCTCTTCCTGTTGTTCTTGGATGAGCTTTCCTGCCAGTTGGACAGCTGACATTGTTGCTGGTCCTTGAACTTGGGGTCCCTGCCCTTGTGCTTGATGGCAGTAATCTTGTTGGCATACAAGGGGTTGGTTTTGTGATAGTTGACATGCTATTGCCAAGCCATGACTGCAATGCATTCAAGAGACTTGAGGATGAGGGGTGAAGTGGAAGGGGCTTTTGCCTTGCTCTTTTCAGAGCCAGAGGCAGTGCAAGCATTGATGAGGTTGTCAGAACATTGTTTAAGAAGGTGGGAAATGATGTCCATATAATGAGGCAATCAAGCGAGAATAATCATTGCTTGGATTTTTTCAGGAACCTCATACTTGAATTCAGCCAGACAATAGAGGTGTGCAGTGTACTTAGCAAAGGCAGTAGAAGGGTGATGGTTCTCTGGAATCGTAGTATCCATCATTGCTTTAAACTCTGAGTAAACAGAGGCAAGAGAAGGTTTAGAGAATTGGTTTGAGAGACCATATCAAATGTCAGAAGCATAGTCATCAGATTGCCACTTGTTGGCAAGGTTCAAGTTGAGCTTGAGGAGGATGTGATCAGGGGCCTCATTATTGTCTTGGTTCCAGTCAATGATCTGCTTCTGAATTTCAATAGAGAAGATGTTTTTACCCTTCTCATCAGTGGCATAGTAAGAATGAGATGCATTGATGATCCACTAGAGACCAGAAGCACAGAGGAAAGACATCATGAGCAGAGCCCATTGAAGGTAGTTGGATCCAGAGAGACAAGGGACTTGAGAGGTGAGGGACTCAGACTTGGACATGGTTGATGCAGTAAAGTAAGAGTCTTAGGATAGGACATTAGTACCAATTCAATTCAGTTGAGAACAAAAGGGAAATGGCAGCATCAAAATGCACTGTATGAAGCCTGGAACCTCAGCTCAGAAGGTCAGAGTGTCCCCAAGGGATCTCTGCCTTACCACATAGTGCCTTGGTGAAAATGTCTCTCAAAGACATGGCATAGAACCAAAGGAGGTGAAAAGTGCACATCCAGAGGTAGAAACCAAGTGGTGGTGGCAAGATACTTGCACAGCATGCCAGCAGGGCTCATAACCTGTTGAAGAGGCATACCATAACACAGATCACTGGTTACATACATTTTGAATGAGTGCTTGAGTCAACACACAGTTGGTAAAAGGTAAAAGTCTATTCAAACTCAGATGTCTGAGTTACAGTTTATATATTTACATAATGTGTGAACTAGTTACTAGATATGATGAACCTTAAACCATTCAACACTCCTGACCAGGTTAAAATCACAACATCAATCCTAGTCTTATGAGACACTTCAGTTTCTGCTATTGTAAGTGTGTATGAATTCATGATGACACCATTTGGGTTCAAACTGGTTAAACAGCTTGTTGTTTCTTCATTCCTTACATGTTTCTCATAATGTATTACAGTCTTGGGAATGGTGCAAGGCTAAGCAATGTAATTTATCTAGCAGTTGTCTGACAAATAAAGAGGCACAGAAGGCCCTCAATTACTATCTATGACTGAGGCAGTGGCCAAGATGAGTTTATTTTCACTTAGTTTTATCTTTAGCTAATGTACTATAGCTTTGGGCAACTCCTGCCCTTTCTTAGTTTTTCTCAGTGTGGAGGCAGAAACTTATAATAAACTCTTTTCATTATAGTTAGTTCATATCTGAGAAATATGGTACTAATGTGATAATACCTTCCATTAATCAAATACTGAATGTTAAAACATGAATATTTATAAATTGGGTAGTTGTTTACAACAACTATCAGATTTGAAGTAGAAAATGGATTCATATATCCAAGAAAGCATTCAATGAATTGCTTGAACAAAATAATCCCTTAATCATAGTGAAAGATACCATTATAAAGTAATTATAATGGAAGAACTGAGAAGCTTTACAATAGTTAGCAATAATAACCAATAACTTGGATTTACTTATCATTGTCCTCACATAAATAATACTGTATGTTGGACCTTTGCTTTATGGAATAACCATGCTCACTTGTGATACATCATTCTGAAATTAATGGAACTTTCATCAATGAAGCTGATCAGCTTTGTATTTGATGATTTGAGCCATGTGATCAAGCCAATTTGCAGCTCCAATATGTATAATCTAATAAAAAAAGTAATCGCCATTGTAAAACAGAGAAATGTAATAGAGATTTGATTTTTTAATTGCAAATCCAACATTATGAAACATTTATTATATTGTCAAACATGAAGCCCAGACACTGCTTGATGTTACTAGTGCTTTTTGAAGTTCATCAAGATATAAAGTCAAGGGCTTTTTAAATCATTGCAAATAAAAACTATGATAATACACCAGATATAATGGATTTCACACTTTTTGGACTTACCTCAACATAAACATCCTACACATGTCTATTTGGACACTTCTTTTTACTTTCAGCTGGCTTTTCTGCTGAGTATAGCATGTTCTCATGGACATTGAAATACAATAGCACATGTCAGATGGTATGAGGAAATAAATTCAGACCAACAGCAAGCTCATCATCTCTAATGAATTTTAACAGATGAATGATGGTCTATTGTAGTTCTAAAGTGACTTTCAAGATCTTGCAGTATGACTACAAAGTTGTTGGAGATCAGCAAACATTAAAGCACAAATCCCAAGCAGCCGAAAATACTAAGTTTTCCAAATCTTCTTCAATCCAAATCAATTGGTATGAAATGAACTTGTTATTGAAACTGTAGAAGTCTTAGTGGATGGGAAACCAGCTGATTAGTATAAGTAACTAGCTAATGAATGTACTACTCACCTCAGTGGTTGGAAAACCAGCTGAGGTGTCTAACTATGATGTGAAGGTTTGTTTACCAGTGTGATTAGGTAATCTGTGGCTATGCCACTATGTGCGCATATTCCAACACTCCCCCTCAAACCAAAGTGGGGTCTATAGTAAGAAAGAATAGGTAAGTAATAATACTTGTATGCAGCATCTATTTGCAGAGGTTTGAATAGAATGAAATGAGTTGGTAAGGGTCTGTGGATGTGTCCATCTGAGTGCTGCATCATGTCATGCTTGAGCAATTACTCAATGTGGTAAGTCATAGCTGGCTGGTGCAGAGTCCATGCTGCAATGAGCTTAGTTGACTCTTGCATTGCTGTGCTTGCATGTTACAGTCTCGGATTGCACCCCCTGTGGCTCCTGTTATGGGTGTCAAAATGCCCCAAAAATAATATACACTATGCATGCAATAAACCTCTGCAGTGCACACAAAAGTAAATTTAGTGCACACAAAGTCCCTCACAGCATGCACAAAAGTAAATGCAGCAAGTGTGCACAAACATAGATGCAGCAAGTGCACATAAATGTAGATGCATGTGAGTACACCAACATAATGGTCACACACACACAAAAAGTACTAGAGGATCAAAGTAATTACATTTGAATCAAATTTTTGAAGGGTGCCCAGATGTGTTCATCTGTCTGAGACTCCATGACCTCTAGCACTGCAATGTCCTATAACATTGCATTGTTCTGTAGTGCATCCCAGTATTTGAGTTGCAAAACTGTTGCCTCTTTGCAGAAGGCACAGATGCCTGGGATTTCAGTGTGGTCCAACAATGTCAGGAGGTCCTTGCCACAGCATGGACTTTCAGAATGAAGAAGGTGCCATGCTATGCCATTCCACCACTCATCTTTCTATGTGGTAGCACATTGTAACAGTGTGTCACAGTCGCTTGATTGTACAAGGGGTGGTTCCATATACACAATGGCATGGCAGTTTTCCTCAATCAACACCTTTGTCTGGCTCAGGATATAGAAGCAATCAATTTCCAAGTGACAAGCCTTGAGATAAGAGATAGATGACAAGGGTTGTGCCATCAGCTCTCAGAATGCAGGCTCAACCCACTGATCCACATGATATGAATGGCCAAGTTGGAGTTTTAGGGAAGTCTTGATCTGTGGCATTCGAGCAAGTTCTGCAACCGCATATTGCAAACCATCAATAATATCAAAGAAGGCCAACAATTCTAGGACAGAGATTAAAACCTCTTCATGGAGCTGCTTGCCAACATAGCTGTAGGTAACATAAGATTAGATTACATTAAATTCCAAAAACTACATACCTGCCAGATAAGAATGTGAGAAGATAATCGAAATCATGTCAAACAATGCCATGGAGAACAATAGGATTCTTGTTGCATTGATCCTCAGCATTTTATTGACCTTCTTTTTGAGGTAGTGAAAAAAGGGAGTCAAGGGCTGAAGACTGCAAAGTGAGAAGATCAGGGTAGAGTTTGTAGAGTGTTTCCTGGTTTTGTTCTGGAATCTGCAGGAAAAGTAAGCAGCATGAACAGGTTAACAAAAAGAGGGGAAACAAACTGAAAAAGTGACTGTGCCATCCTTGAAATAAAATTCTGGATGCCACTCATGATGAATAGGAACATGTTGGCATGACAATGAGCTGCCACTCCTGTTGTGTTGCAGGTGGCTGTCTGCTGCCAAGTATGGTGGCATTGGAGGGAAGATGGTGGTGGAGCCTGGCATCACTGCTGGAATAGAGCCTTAGGATCTGGCTGCACAGCAAATAACTAGATGGAGGACTCAGGACTGCTGCATTTTACTTGTGATTAGTAATTCACTGATCAACCATCCAATGCTTGTGACATGTCACAATTTGTGACCATTGCTCCCATGCCAGACTATTGGAGTCTTCAAGACTTTCCTCCACTTCCAAATGGGCCCCATTGGAGTGCTGATATTTGCCATGCTCACAAAATTCTGCAAGATGCTTACCAGCATGCAGTGCAACTGTTACAACAGGAAGATGGTGATCCACTTTGCCTGCAAATTCATGCTGATCACATCAATCAGCAGATGATACCATTACTAGAAGCACTTCAGAATGAGATACTTGAAGATGTCTATTGGATTATGGTTTGCACACATAGGTTTGGCAAACTTTTACATACACTCAAGCATGCTGTGCTCTCTGTAGCCAGGCAGTGCATTTTAATATATATTCTGGTTTGCTTGCAATTTGAAGACTTGAATAATTATCTCTTCAGGAAGCAATCTAGGACTGGTGACCTGATTCAAATTGCCCTGGTGTGACCTCATCCACCAGGTCCAAATCATGGCCACCCCTGCCTTGAATTTGATTACAAGTGGTTAGCTGATGCAGTATCATCAACCCATCACATTCCACTACAATCACTCATGCACATGCTGGGGGTGCATAGGAATACATTGCGCCATCATCTTCAGATAAATGGCCTCTCCAAGCGCTTTTGCAACATAATGGAGGATGAAATAGACATACTTGTTCCTCATTACAAGCATCACCGCCCAAGTGCCAGTTTCTGGTTTGTCATGGCCTCTCTGAATGCTTGCAGGTTACACATACCACAGGAACATATTCAGCTGTCCCTGTGACAGATTGATCCACTTGGAAGTCTGATTTGTCATTGAGCCACAATTCAACATCAGGTTTATGAAGTACTGCAATCTAATTATGTGTGGCACATTGATGGTCATTACAAATCAATTCAATGGAAAATTGTCATTCATGGCATGATTGATGGATATTGTCAAATGGCATGTTTTTTTTTTCTCTTTTGTATTTATTTACATATGGACAGGTCATTGGTTTATGGGCAAGTATAGACAACCATGCATCAATGGTTCTCAGTCTTTTTCTTGGTGGCATACAGACATTTGGAACTCCCTCATGTGTCCATGGTGATCGTGGTGGTGAGAATATTGATGTCACTATGTGGATGATTCAACACCAAGGCCCCAATCAGTCTTCATTCTTATGGGATAGATCAACACAAAACTCTCGTATTGAACGACTTTGGGTTGATGTTGGAATTCAGTTCATATGTTGCTGGAGGGCATTCTTTACACATCTCGAAGACTTGCACATGCTCAATGCAACCAATCCAAACCATCTGTGGCTCTTATATTTTCTGTTCATTGAACAACTGAATGGCAACTGCCAACACTTTCAGCAAGACTGGAATCATCACCCAATCTTGCAGTGTGCACATAATCAAATGCCTCTGGTAAGGCTTTCCATAATTCATATATTTTTATTAATTGCTGTGTTGCACCACAAGGACATGCAGTTCCTCTCTGCAATTCAGCATGGTGTTTATGTGGAGTGTTCTGGAGTCCATCCAAAATTTTAGCACAACAAAATGATACCCATGCTAATGATCTGGAAGCCAACAAGGGTTGGCAAGTGAGGCATCCTGCCATTGATGTACCAATAACAATAACTCTATTTTAGTCTGTTCAAACATATGAAGTCCTCATGCTCACTCTCCAGGATACTCAAGATCAGGGCATCATTCCCATAGGTTATGGGGTAGCCAAGGAAGAATGGACTGATAGGCTATATCCTGAATTTGAGGTAATCACTGTTGTTTACGGCAGAAAGGAGTATGAGGTGGAGATGCTGTTTGCAGTCTGGTGGACATGTGCTATGCAGTGGGCACAGGGTTTGGACATTATGACTCAGAGATGTATGACTGAAGACAGTGAGCTATAGCTTATGGTTGCTTGTTGCCAGTGAGCTATATAAGTTCTTTGCAAAGTAATATCACTCTGTAACCATTCTCTTCTCTTTTTCTTACCCTTGTGGATTGCTGAGTTGGCATCAGCCAACCACATCAGCTGCAGACCACCTGTCGCAGTGCCCTCAATTCCTCCCAGGTGGTGGATGCTAAGGAAACCACTGTTTGTCATGCAATCAGAAGTGCTGCCATTATTCCCAGTCCGATCGACACAATGGTTCATCAGTGACTAACAATGGTATTGGTGTTGGTCATGTGCTCCCTGATATTCCATACTAATCCACCACTGTGGTTGCAAAACTCAGTTTGGGCAATCATTGATAAGTATAGCATGCAGATTCAACCCAAGACTACCTCTGCAGCTGTGCAAGATGAAGCATTTTCGGGATTTTGTAGGAATGTGGTTCTGCCTCCACAATGGACATGCTCTTAGATGATTTGTGCTGCAAATGTTAAATAATATAGCATAGTCATACTGATCAAAATCTAGGCTCAAAGCACTAGCAACAGGACCACTAGCCATGGCAATTCACACAAGTCAATTCAAGAAAAGCCAGTCAGGATTGGCAGACTAGTAATGATCCCTAGCGGACTCAATCCAGTATCTACTGTATCTACTGAGACTTAGTGGCATATATACTAACATCACAACCATCTCATTTTTATCAGTCAGAAAGGCTGTGAGATGCCAAGATGCCATGAAAGAGTGACCTTGAAAAATATCATCAATATGATTTGCTCATCAATGGGGATGGAGAGAATGATCTTGAGTTCAACATTTCATGGTCCATGAGTGACATTGATTCATGGTTGTGCCACTTGCTCCCAAAGCCATTTGAATATCTTGATGCTTGCTGTGGTAAATCAGATGTTAGGGCCTTCCATTGGATCCTCCTGAATTCAGAGCAACAGAAACTCTTTGTCCTCACTCAACCAACTATTAGTGGCAGGGAACTTGATGAGGTAAAAGGAACTCCTGGCTGCAAGTTCACAAATTCTCCATTGCAATTGGTATGTTCTATTCACCTCATGTTGTAGTGTCCAACATTTCAATTCATTTCTCTAGCTCCTCAAGTGTGTATTTCTCACTCGGTGTATACCAACTGGGACCAGGCTACAGCAGAGACATTATGTCATGTGGATGAGTCAGATGATGGCATTGACACTAACAGTGACTTGTCAGAGCTGATACTGAAAGGAAAAGGCCATGCCCATGCCTCTATTATCTTGAAATTGTTGTCAGAGTCAAACTCTGATGATAACATTCAAGTTATTGAGACTCTTGCTCCAAGTCAAGATATGCATGAGGTTGCCCTGACAATGCCTCAAAGTGGCACTGCTGCATTCAGCACTTCCTGCCTCTTTACCAACTTGATTTCAGGGTTGGACCTGAGTGATGATGGCAGTGATTTTTCCTCAAAGCTTATCACATGTGACTTTTTATGAGGTCACAACTTGGGCATGTGCGGTATCAACCAAAGGAATCAAATGTCATGCATCAGTGTCCCTTGGACATGACACATCCAAGTTTCAGTTGCCCCAGGGCAAGTGGATCAGACCAGACAATTTCTATGGTAAGAAAATGTGGTATTTGTTAATCAGTATGGCTATAACTTAACATTTACTCAGGTGGCAGTATGAGACAGCCCGAGTTGCCAAATGAACTCGAAATGCCTGAAGTGATGCTGCCAGTCCCCCATGCTGGCCCTAGTAGTAGCCACTTGCCCAAAGTGCCAGTGGTCACAGTATCTGATACTGGTAATTCCATATTGCCACAGGCTGCCCCAAGTGCCACACATCCTACTAGAAACCACAGGTCATCTGTACTCCACCCAGCTCAGAACCCAGTTCGAAATTCATGGGTGTAGATTAAGTATATGCCAAAGTTTGCCTCCACATCCCTGTTGGAATATGCACACATAGTGGCATAGCCACAGATTACATAATTGCGCTGGTATACAAACCTTCGTGTCATAGTTAGACACCTCAGCTGGTTTCCCAATCACTGAGATGAGTAGTACATTCATTAGCTAGTTACTTATACTAATTGGCTGGTTTCCCAACCACTGAGACTTCTACAGTTTCAATAGGTTATGAGCCCTGGCACTCAGTGAGGCCATTGGGAATTAGACACACTTGGGAAAATTTGGGGCACTATGGTGTAACAAGGCACGAGTGGGGCCAAAGTGCTAAGTCTTCAGATGAGTGTTACTTAGTGGCACATCTTTCCTTTCCTGTGCCACCACAGTGTGCTCATCCATCTCCTCCCATACCCGTTCCCACCTCTTGCCCTCTCCCTTTCATCTTTCACCACACCTATCTCCTCACCTCAGCCACTCATTTTCTCCACCTTCCTTCCTCAGCATAGATGATCCCAGGCAGGAAGTCCCCCCAAACTTCGCAGCACTGGCCTTTGACCCAATCAGACAGGCCCTCATGGCAAATGGACAGATGGATGACATCAAGGCCATTGAGCACCTCAACAACACTTGGAAGGAGGACCACCAGCATCACTTATTCAAGTGGCTAGCTCTCCAAGAGCAGCACCAGTGCTGCACCACATCCCCTGCCCCCCAGGTCCTATCGCCACCCCCAGACCCTGCCCCACAGCCTGAGCCTTTCCCAGACCCAGCACCCAGGGAAACAGATAAGAAAAAGCTAGCCGACTTGGACCCAGACCAGCTCCCCCTGGACATCATATCTCCTAGACCCTCACAGTACACCATCTAGAAGATCAGCATACACAAATTCGTCAAACTATGGTGTTTCATGCTCAAGGGCTGCCAAGAAGCTTTGTGCTCCACCCTCTTGCAGGCAGATGACACCCTAGGACTCTTAGTGACAATATTGTCACCATACATCTGGTAGCCTCTGTCAAAGCATCATGGAATGCACATGCAGACCATGATCTGCAGTTCAATGACTTCCTTTTCACCAAGAACATCTTCCTGGAGCAGATAACAGTGCATGGCTGGAACCACCAGCATGTTACTGCTTTAGTGAAGTTCTTCTACTTCCTGGAGTCCCACAAGCTCTGCCACTCCAACCCCAATGGGGACGCCATCATCCTCAACTACACCTCTTGGGTATGGTGTCTATGGCACAACAAACTCAAAGCCAGTGATGGGAAGAAAAAGATATTCAACATCAGTGCCATCAATCACAACCTGATGGCCCCCATCACTGTGGGGATTGGTGCGAATCTTCAAGTGCTTGCCCTGCACAAGGTCAGTGCCCCCCACACCATGCTGTCCACCTGCACTGACTTTGTCCTCCCCCACCCCCCTCATAATCTCTCTTTGCATCTCTCTGATGCTTTCCACACATCCTACACCCCCCCACCTTCCTCTTCCTCTTCCTCTCCCTGACACTCCCTTCCCTTTTCCCCCCCCCTCCTTCCTATTCTTTTCCATGCTCCCATGCACTTCCTATGCTCCCATGCTTGCTTCCTTATCCTGCCCCCCCCCCACACCCACACCCACACCCACACCCTATCCACTCCCCATCACATGCACTCCTCAGATGGTGTCAATGATGGTGTTGCAGGACCCCCCTTCCACTGCCCACTACAACCAAAGGTGGCACAACCTTCCCCAACAATTGGAGCACTCCCAACACTGCCGACACAACTCCCACTCCCACTCCCTGATGCATGACTGGTTTCACATCCAACACTCCCATGACACTCAGACACCAGCACCCTCAGTCCCCACAATGCCCCACCCTCAAGATGAAGCAGACAAATTAGTCTGTCCCAAGTGCCTCAGCCATTGCCTTCATCACATCCACCACTGCAATGAAGCCCTCCTGTAGGATGAATCCCCAGCCTATGCATCTTAGAATGCAGATGGGCACCTCGTCGGTGCCTCTGCTCAGATCCTATGCAGCAATTGGCAGAAACCCAATGGCTGCTCCCTCTACCACCAAGGAGCCAAGCACAAGTGTTTGGGGTGCGGAAAGGTTCCCATGGTGCACAGAAATGCCTGCAAGCTCAGATGCACCAGAGCCAAAATGCCATATAAACCAAAGGCATGGAGCAGGTGGCTCAGCACAGCTAACCTCACACACCAATACCCTGACACACAGAACGGCCTATGATATGGCTTCTTAGCCATGGTCCCACCCCTCACCCATACTTTCACCCCCTCCAATAATGCTTCCATTCTACAATTCAATCAGGTCTTCCAGGATATTGTTACCAAAGAATTTCTCAAAGGTAGATACTTAGGCTCTTTCTCCCAGTCCAAGATCGAAGAGGTCCTTGGTCCATTCCAAACCTCCCCTTCTCACTAATTCCAAAACTTGGCAGGCCCGGAAAGTTTTGGCTAATATAGAACCTCTTGCTTCCCCCTGCCATATTACCAGTACCTGCAGTCAATTCCTTAGTTGATGTGGACAATTTCCCATGTCATTACAGCATGTTCTCCATAGTATCACTAGTAATTTCCTCCCTCCCCCCAGGATATCAAGGGGCAATCCGAGATGTTGCAGAGGTGTATGATACCATACAATTCCATTTCATCCATCACAATGGCATGCTTTAGTAGTTCATCTATCCATGACCGAGTTTGCAGTTGACACAGCTGCCTGTTTTGGTTTCACCCCATCCAGGGGTATCTATGGCAAAGTAGGCAACACAGGTGCAGACATCATGCGTTTCTGCAGGATTGGCCCCATCCTCAGGTGGGTAGACAATCACCTTTTCTTAAGGATACCAAGGACTGCCTTGGTGAACTACAACCAACACCGAGTGCAGGTTGCACACCATATCACATTGTCCACATCACCACATGAAATCAGAGGAGGGAGAACCTGGTTCTGGGGAGCCACCCTCCCTGATGACCAGACAGAGGAGTTTGACGACAACCATCAGAACCTGCTCAAAGACCTATCCTCCTCCTCATCCAGACCCACTTCTGATGCAATCCATTGCTACAACCTGGTCAATGTGGACCAGATCTCATGTGACCTAGGCATTCCCTGGGAACCCTCCAAGGACACCCCTTTTATGGACCACCCCACCTTCATAGGATTACATGGAACCTCACCAACTGAATGTTCTGCTTCATCAAACCCAAGTATGTTAAATACATGAATTTGCTCTGTGAGTGGGGCTCGCCCCATATACACACCCTGGATGAGGTACAGAAACTCCTTGGCAAACTAACACATGCCACCATCCCTTTCCCAGAAGGCTGGCCATACCTAATAAACCTTGAGGCCATCATTAGCAAAACATCTGAATTGAAAAAAGTGTGAGAATGACTTAGCAACTTACAACATCTTATGTTCAGTAAGCACACACCTCCCATTGGTGGAGATCTGGTCATCTACCCACATGACCAGCAGATTAGTTGTAGCCATAAGATCATACTATCAATTCAAGGAAATATGACCTCCAAGTCTACTATGGTAAACATACTAAGAATCACATCACAATGCTTTAGTGAAAGATGACATTGGAAAATTGTTGCAAGCAAGAAACACAAAACCACATTATGCTACTTGTACAGTGTAGAAAAACTATGTTGACGTAGTACTCCCAGTATGCATCCAAACACATCATGCTTGAGAGTTCAATGTCTGGAATGCATGTATGGAACACTGGGATCAGTTCCAATGCAAGCACAACCTGTGTCACAGGGACAACTGCAAACCAGTCTGCACAGTTAGCAGGAGGATGCTGCACTTGATACAATCCCACACCATTTTCAGTGTCATCCAGACTGCTGACTGTGTTGAGAACCTCAATGTAAAGAAGCAGCATTGGTCCAGGAAAAGAAGGCAGTTCATTGCTACTTGCTGGAGAAAAAATAGCCTTTATTCAGGCTACCACTGCAAAATCAAATTATGGCATGATTGGGTGAATCAACAAATCCACAACTCACCCAGCTGATTGCCATCATCATCATGAGATATTAAAACAGCATTGCA
>JBBPQO010000020.1:0-28653 GCA_038092535.1 Xerocomus subilludens | reverse complement strand
AGCAACATCCCACACCCCACCACAGGCCTGGTCAACACTGTTGGGCAACATCCCACACCCTACCATGGGCCTCACCAACACCATGAAGGAACATACCCCACCCCACCATGGGCCCAGTTGACAACATTGGGTGAAATATCCCACCCCACCCCAGACCCAGCTGCCAATGTCAGGCTATGCACACTACCTCACCCTGGGCCTGCTCTGAATCCTCTGGGTCAGTATATATGGGCCCAGTACAAAACCATTGCCAAAAATCTCACTTGGGCCCACCTGCAAATGTTGTGTAAATTTCCTGCCAGCCATGCCTCAGGGTGCTAACAAAAGTGGACTAATTACAGGAAGGCTGGTAGCAAACTTCAGGAAAATTTCACTGAAGTATGTGGAAAAAGCAAGGATGAGGCAATGTAAACCTCAATAGCCATGTTTGGTAACCAAGGTGCACCTCACCTTACCTTGGCAGCAACACTAGTTGCATCTCAGGTGGAACTTTACCTCCAGCCACCTCATGCTACAATCTCGGCACTGACTGTTTCAGGTGCATGTGATGTGAAACAAAAAAATTCAGTTTCACACTTCACTGCTGTTTGAGGCATTCCAATATAGATCTATTGACCAATTACCCAAAAATGAGTGCTTTGAGCTTTTGGCTCCACTAAGTGATATTTTGGCTCGGCTAGGTATTGTGGATTTGAAACGCATCGCAAACCCAACTCGAAGGTCCCACACTATCTGTCACACTACCACTTCAAATTCTTTGCAGAAGAGTCAGATCATGCATTGCAATCTGGCGGCGAGCGGGTCATGATACTTCTCGTGTTACATCCATCCAATCCTCCGAGGCATTTTATTTACAGGTTTTGTCAAACACCCAGATGAAACTACTTGGAAGCACAAGGTGGATCACGCATCTTACGCCAATCTAGGCAAACGCGGCCAGCCCTCAGGCCGGTAGGTGCGTGGTCCGTTGCGATTGCATGCGGCCAGTTTCGTCACAATAGGCTGGTGTATTAAAGGTGGGCAGGTTAACCCCAAAATTTCATCAAGTATTCCCGTCTTTCCCTCACTTGCTTGAGCCTTGGAATGCGCTTCAGTCCTGCGATTTCCTTTGTTGCACTGGCCCTTTTGGCTACCGCCGTACCTCAGCCTGCTGAGCAGAGGACTGGCGTGGCCATCCCAATCATGAAACGCTCCAGCTTGCTGAACCCCGACAAAAGCGTTAACATGATGCAGTCAATTCTCATATTGAATCTCTCAATGCGTACGTCGTACACACCGTCACCGGTATATCGCACCGCCTCACAACTCAGGCATTGCTTTTAGTAAGGTGCTGCTTGGCTTACAGAATTATGAGAAGAACACTGGGAAGAGCCACCCTTTCGCTGAGAACAGCATTATAAAACGCGATGCAGGTGTGCCCTTGACTGATTCCAACGAGATGGTCTGGTTTGGGACTATTTCGATCGGTACCCCCGCCCAACCCCTCACTGGTGGGTTCTCTATATCCCTGATGAATGTCAATATTGATTTCCCTCATAGTCTCTTTCGACACCGGTTCTGGGTAGGTGTTTGATGTAGGACCACACCGTTCTCTGTGTTTAATTATATGCCAGTGACCTCATTGTGCCAGCTTCCATCTGTGACTCGTCTTGCAGCGGTCACACTCTTTGGAACGCCAGTGCCTCTTCAACTTCTCATGATTTCAATAACAAAACTATGATCAGCTACGTAAATGGAAGCGTCATTGTCGATCAATATACCGATACCGTGGCTGTTGCCGGCTTCAGTGTATGTCTGTATGATTTGTGAAAGTGCTCACCTCTGATAACTAATTAGGCCACCAGTCAGACTTTTGGTGCTGCAACGCAGTATTCCGCTGCGTTCGCAGCCACTCGTTTCCCTCCAGATGGTTTGTTGGGAATGGCTTTCGGGTCTCTCTCGGTTTTTGGTGCTAGCCCCGTCTTCCAGACTCTCGTCTCCGAAGGACAGGTGACTGATTCTGTCTTTTCCTTCAAGCTTGCATCTTCCGGAGCCCAGTTGTATATTGGTGGATCGGATTCTTCGTTGTACACCGGAAACTTCGCATATACCCCTGTGACGAAGCAGGTAAGCCGAGGTGTCGGATGCACGTGGACATTTACTAATGTTTCTCATTCAGGGTTACTGGCAGGTGATGATGGATAACGTCCAGGGTAACGATCGGTCAATCTTGACTGGCATCCCTGCAATCATCGACACTGGTACCTCCCTCATCGTCGGTCCTCTCCCCCAAGTTGCCTTGTTTTACAGTGCCCTAAATGGTACGGCTATACCCGAGACTGACGGCTTGTACACATGTAAATTTAGATTCAGTTGGGTATGTTGGATCCCGTTGACGCCTTGTAGTCCCATGCAGTTCTTTCCCCAACGCTAGTTTGACCTTTGGAGGCACGACATTCAATATCCCTTCCTCGACCCTCAATCTTGGCCCAATCGAGCTTGACTCCCCTGATTGTGTCAGTGGAATTGTCGGTCGAGCCTATACTACTTGTGAGTATTCCTTGATTTTTTCTTTGTGTGTCCCATTCTGACCACCGAACCCGACCAGCACTCTGGATTGTCGGGGATCTTTTCCTTCGGAATGTCTACACCGCATTTGATGTCGGCAATTTGCAGGTCGGGTTTGCACAGCTTGCATGATTTTTATCCCCTATTATATTGTCTGATCCGACCTGTGAGGGTCTGGATCCCTGCTGGTTTCACGAATATGTTCAGGTTGAGTCAAGTTGTGAGCGAACGTACTTTCAAGCGTTAATATTCTCCCACGTCAAATACACCCTGCGCATATGTTACATATCGGTATCGGTAATTTCTGTGTTCCTACTTCCTCGCAGAGCAGTCGTGTGTGAAGTGCGCAAGTGCTATGGTATGAAAAGCCGGACAACCGTGCTCGGTTTTTGCTTCGACTTCTGCCGAAAGACGGGCTCCATTTGGCATTGGACGGAGCTCAGACCTCCACCACCCCGTCTTCCATAAATCCAAATACATCAGTCGACTTTTCATAAATTGAAATACATCAGTCGACGTTTCATAAATCGAAATCTATGCAGCGTGAAGTGTGAATCGAACGGCGTGAAAAATCAAACACTGTGAAAGCATAATGGCGTGAACACGAGTTGCAATCTACAGTTGCTAATGTAACAACTACAGTACTAGTCCAAGAATAAATGCCAATCCACGAGGTTTTCTACATGCTGGCAGACTCTGAGTCCTCCGAATCGAAGACAGACAACCCAAAAGCTGGCCACTCGCAATATTTGTTGCATATGTGTTGCATTTCGAAGAGTGTCACTCCCAACTCTACATTCCCTTCGCCAAATAGATTTTTGCCAAGATCTCTGGCAGAGAGGAGGAGGAGGACTGAATAAGTAAATATAAATAGCTTACAGATGAGTAAGGATCTGCAGGTCCATTAGAAGCAATCCATGACCTACAAGAGATATTGCTGTGAGTGCAATGCTACCAAATCATGTCTCCATGCTACCTACCCTGGTAATCAGAGATATATGTGAGCTTATTGGATGTGATGTATTGAACATGTTGCATAAAAGCAAGGAACTCTACAATCTCATCTGCTGCAGCATCATGGAGCATGCAAGGTGCTGCATTGCTGTTATGGATGTATGTGATGAACATTTTGCCAGGAGGTAAGGGAATGAGTTCTTCTGCCAAGTACATTCTGCTTGGGTCCTGCTGTTCATCAGTGTTGTTCCTAATGCTTTTTCAGAATAGGCAAGGAGGAGCCTGGCATTTACAAAATGAAGACAAGGAATGTGGAATGGTGGTGGATTTGGGGAAGTGCATACACAGCTGTTGATGTAGTTGTAAGTGTGCTTCAACAAGTCCTTGGCCCAGTAAAAGACATTGGCCTCACAATAGAGAATTGCACTCACATCACTAAGCGTGGGTTGCATAAAGGGCACTTTCAGTGCCTCACCCTCTTGGCAGATGTATAGTTGCTTGACAACAATTTCATGCTTGGGATGAGATCCAATGCCTGATTCCCTGAGTGGATATATCATCAGATCTGCCAGTTGGATTATCTTGAATGCTCCAATGCCAATAATTTCCTTGGTTGCTATGTCAATTCTGAGAGTACTGCCAAAGGGTTTGATGTATACATCTTTCTCAGCAGTCAGGGGTAACCCAACATTGTGCTTTGGAGTAATCCTGATGCATGGGCACTCCTGCAACTTGTTAAGTAGCAATGTTGGAATTGGATGGAATTTGATTTGTTCAACTTTCTGGGTCATAACTGTTGAATATGTGATCAAAATAAATGTTAGTAAGAATAAAACATCTTGATTATAAACCATACCATCTTTTATATCAAGATCTGCAGAGCCCCCTGATACTAGCACTTCCTTGAGCTCATCATGGTCAATTGACACAAAGGTTTCATTGTGGGCATGCCTTTTCTGTGGTGGAGAACATGGCACTGCACTTTGTGATGCACTCAATGCATTACTTGAGTAATGGTGATGGTGCTTGGTCACACCCATATGCTATAGAAAGCCATCAATTATAATGTTTGATTACATCTGAGATATATGGACAGAGCTTACATTAGAGTTGGGAGTGGGAGTGATAGATAACAAACTTGATGCTGTCTGGGGAACAGAGTGGGGTGTGGCAGCCACAGATGATGTCACAGACTGGTCTGCATAGAAGAGGTGATGGTCAGAAGCTGTGATTGGTGCAGTTGAAATGGATGAACCTGTGAAGCTAGACTGGACATGGAGTCTGCAATGATTTCTACTTGCCAGACTTTCCACATCCTCCAGCACATTGAGCTTCTTCTTAAATTCTTCAAATTCTCACCATTGGCCTACAGGTACAACAACAAACAATGAGAACTGCTTGTCCCTCTTGAATACAATATTCCCCTTTTCACTTTTGCAAGTACCTGGCTGAAGGCACTCATCATAGAAGTATGCCATTGAGTCACTCTGTTTTGACAGATCCACCCATTTAGCATCATGAACAATGAACTCATCTGCTTGCCATGGAAATTGGGGTTCATGAGCTATAATCTGTGATGTGATGACATTGAGAGCAATGTTCATCAGTTCTGGTGCTGTAGTGAATGCATCGACACCTTTAACACCCTCACAAATACTCTGTATACTCTTGGTCAATCATAATAGTGGATGAAATAGATGTGCCACACTTACTCTGATTGGCCTACCCCAAATAGTTTTCTTGACACCTCCACTGGCACACTCATACATTCCAGAAATCTGCAATGAATATGTCTTGGTGGGTGATACTCATGAATGATTTGCCCAGTAGCAATGTTGATTTTCGTATTGTGCATGCTGAGGTCCATATTCAACAGGGTGAGGTGGAAATGAAACAGGCAGTGGTGGCAGTAGAGGTGGTAAAGAAAAAGGCACTGGGACAGATGCCTGATTAGCCTCGAAAGTTTGATGGTGGACATGGTGAGTGTTGTAAGGCATAGACATCATCTGAGTTCTTAAGCTGTTCTGGCCAGATGGAACATGGACATCCAGTCTGCCCATGGAAAGTGATGACACACAGCCACCATATAATTGTGCAGATGATGGCAATGGAGGTGGGCCCATGCTCTGAGTACCAGGGGGTAGAGAACCCATGGCTATGACAGGAGGTGGGTGCACCATTGCTATAGATAAATAATGCTCAGCTAAGTAACTTGACAAAAATAATAATGTATGATGCTTACATCATGACTGTGCAGTGCTAATAGATTGACAAACTCTTTGAGGATCTGGCATGTTGAATGATTTGATAGTAGAGACAGTAGAGAGTGAGTTTTTAATGCATATAAGGCAAGGTCCACAAACAAACCTGCCATGCTTTGTATTGTTGATGGACTGCACATAATAACATGGCTGGCCTCTCAAAATTGGTGCTTGATACCTTGCCTGCTGACAAACTGAGTCCTTAGTGGCAATAATATCTTCTGTGAATTAGGTAGCCAGAGACATGATGATGAGAAACACAAAAGAATCAATGGACACTACAAAGTCAACTGAGTGACAAGACTTTAAACCAAGCTACAAACTTTCACTTACACAAAACATGATCGAGTGACAGCTAAATGGGGAGAGAGTGATTTTAGGTGGGCAAGTTACCACAGGATAGGGCAAGAAAAGTGCTGTGGAGATGATCAAGTGGGAAACTTGAAAGACTTATACTCACCTCGAAGCATTGCCTGACAGGCCACCAGTGCACCTTGTAGGATAGGACACTGCCAAAGTGTTCCTTGGTTCTTATTCAGCCCAAAGATACATTGTCAAGAAGTTGGGAGAATTGCCTTGTTAGTCAACATTGCATGCAGGCTGCAGTGCTGGTTTGGATTTGCTGACATGCCTGGTTTGTTATCATCCAATCACAGATAATTGGATATATTGTAGGTCATTATGAGCTCTAGCAATCATATCAGAGATACCAGGTCGAGTTAGAAGACTCAACAATATTCTGCAAGTGAATTGTGGATGGCCCTTGGAGTTGATGCAGTGCAATCACAGAAGTTGACAGAATCAGCAACTTGCTTCAATGTTATAAGTGTGCTGGGCATATGGTAAAAATTTGTGCTCATCATGCCCAATCAGAACAAACCCACCTGTGCATAGTGTATTAATTGGCCATTGAGACTGACACATTCTTCACCTGTCACCCTGGAATGTGTAAACCCTGTGTGTCACAGCTCCACTTCCATTGATTGAACCCCACATCAAGCAGCTCTGGAAGGCACATCTTACTGACAAACAGATTATTGCTGAACTATGGAAAATTATTGACACAGACCAATACAGTATCAGGTAAGTCATTAAACATTTCTACCATGCTTGCTCTTACTACATATTACCATAGCCTAATGAAGTTTGTGCAGATATGAAACTGCCTTGGGCTGCATTGTACCTGCCAGCAAGCACCACCAAATCCAGCCTGTGATGGTGGAACTGTGGTATATCTATTCCAATGCCAGTGTGCATGAAATGGTTGGTCTGATCTTTCACGAGCATGACATGGCAGTATCATGGTAAGCACTGTCTCTTTTCTGGGGGAGCTTTTGAGGTTTGCAATGAACTGTGACAATTTCAGGCACACTATGTGAATCAACTTTACATTGTACAAACCCCCCCAACTGCTAAGGCAGCACAAGGCCAACTGTTTGCAGTGGAACTGCTTTTGGGCTGCTGGCATTAATAATATATGGGCAATTGATCAACACAATAATTGGCTCCAATTTGGCCTTGCACTACACACTGGTATTAAACCATTCTATGGCTGGATCCACTGGATGAAGGTTTGGAACTCAAATCACAACCTGCAACTGATTCTCTCATACTATCTGGAGATTGTGGAGCAATTTGGTTGTGATTTTGCATTCTCTTTTTTTTGTCACAAGTTTTGTCACTAGTAATGATTGAATCCTTGGCAGTTATTCCCATGGTAACTCAGAGTGACCCTGGTATGGAGAACTTTGGCATCATGAATGCACAGACAATGCTACATCAGATGCATGACTCAACATTGCAAGGTTTTGTCCAACACCAGTGGATGCATACCAAGAAGAATGTCATGCCTGAAATTGCCTGGTCCCAGCTCTAACAGAACTTTACACCTGGCTTTGAGGCAATCCTCAACCAGGAAGTAAATGAAGGATGGTATGATCCCAATAACACACTGCAACTGTACATACAAGCTTCTTCTCTAATATGTGGAGCTAATGGTGTTGCTGCCATTGCTTGGATGGTTTTTTGTTGGCTCTTCATTCCCTGGCTCCAAAAAGAGCTAGATAGCTTCCAAGATCATATCAACAATACTCGAAAGTGCTGTAACAAAGATAAGGTGAGATATCTTTGTTATGAGTCTGTGAGTGGACCCCATCTTCAAATATGCAGATTCTTCCTCATGGTATTCCAGAGCTCATACATACATTTGCAGAAGACTACAGTGCTCTAGACTTTAAGGTATGTTCTGGATGAGTAATCTGCACACTATGTTCCAAGCTAATTGACAATCAGGTCATGGTGTACCTGGATTCCATTAATGAGATTGGATGCCTGTACATCAACAATGAACATTCTGTTTTTGATCTAGTACCAGATGCACTTGGTTTCTTCATTGAAAGATGCTACAACCACATAGATCACCCATCTGTTGAGCGCATGTTCATCTGGATAGTCTACCTTGACATTCTCATTCTTATGCATCAGTGTGAGAATTTACCAGATATTCTTTCTGCCATTGAATCTGGTGGCCCAATGAATGACCCTGATGTCCTTCTTATTCTGAGGGAGGACCTTCACAAAGTTCCTGGGTATATGGGTGGTGTTGCTAACAGATTGGGCCTTCTTTTGTCCTTTCCTTTATGTTTTGAACTAGGATACTATTTGATACTGATAATATCTTTAGGGCACAAGAATCTAATCACATTGGATGCTTATGAGGACAATGAGCTGAACATGATCATTAATGAGATCGATGCAAAGCCTGTGGTTTGAATGGGCTCTGATTTCTCTTCAGATGATGAGGGGGAGGTTGATAACAGTATTTGATTTTCACACTGTTCAATTCACACTTCATGCTGCATAGATTCCAATTTATGAAATGTTGGCTGATGTATTTTGGTTTGTGAAAAGTCAACTAATGTATTTGTATTTATGGAAAATGGAGTGATGGAGGTCTGAGCTCCATCCAAGGCCAAATAGGGCACATCTTTTGGCAGAAGTTGAAGCAAAAACTGAGCACAGTTGTCTGGCTTTCCATATTATGGGGTTGTTTTCAAGATTCTAGCCAAACAATCAGAAATGACAGCACAACTAATATAGCACTTTGCAAATTGATGTGAAAAATGCATCTAAAAAATTTGACCAGCTAGGGATTGCCAAGCTAACATCCCACAAGCATTGTCACTTGTGACCTGTGTGACTCCTGCACCATATTGCACCATTGCCAGCTTGCAACTGCTGACAACATGGGAAAAGTTCATGGATTCAACATATCTCTGTTATTTTTTATTTCTGCTCTAATTACCTTTGATTAGCCAATGCTCTAGTGAAGCAATGGATGTTGATCATGCAGCTGACTACAAAGAGATTGTAAAAAAATGCAGGAACATAATACCAGCACTACCAAGATATTCATTAACATGCAGGACATTGAGAAACTTCCTACATCAAGCAGTTCCTTGGATGAAGTTGGGGTTGAAACTGATGGTGAAACTGGTGTGGTATGTACAAATGTGTGAATTTCTCCCTAGTTGTTAATAGGATCAATAGGTCTCAGCAAGCAAAGATGCCAAAGGACATTTCATGTGCTGGCATCTCAAGCTTCAAACTTGTTACAAGAATGAATTTGATGCAGGGTATCCATACATTGGTCAAGTGGAAACAGTCATGCTCATGCCAACCTTGATTTTGAATTGGTGTTATGCATTGATATATGTATACATTTGTTGTGTGTAGGGAACTGCATGAGGATGGGTAATCCACATGGGTATGGTACCCTTACCAATGTGGGTATGGGTACAGGTCACATTTTTATTACCCATGACCAAACCCATATCCTTGGCATGGGTATAGGTACCCATGAAAACTACCAACCTCCACACCTGTCATGCATGCACACATGCACCACACCACTACCAGCAATGATGACAACAATGCCCACTCACCCATGTGCTATACCACCATCAGTAACTATAACAACAACACATTGTCATGCATGCACCCACCACCACTATAGACAACAACCACATGTGCACCTACCAACTCAGATGATGACCAACTGGCCTAGGCACTGCACAATGATGACACATCATTGTCACCCACCCATGCACACACCACCACCACCACCACCACCAGAGCATGACAATAATAATGACACTTCATAATCACACATATGGTGACATACCCACCCACCACCTATGGACAACACATGCATGACAAAGACATCACACTTGCATGCATGCACCCAGGCACCATCCCTCACATATTGTCCTGTGAACAACATGCACACAACGATGACAGCATGCATGCATTCATGCACTCAGCCACCACTATGCACCCAGCAACCACCATTACATGCTGGGCTCATTGTGTTGAAGAGGCATACAATAACACAGGTCACTGGTTACATACCTTTTGGATGAGTGCTTGAGTCACAACACAGATGGTAAGAGGTATAGGTATATTCAAACTCAAATGTATATTTATATAATGTGTGAACTAGTTACTAGATATAGTATACCTTAAACTATTCAACACTCCCCCTTGCTTAGTGAGGTGTCATCATGCAAGTATGGAGGTATGGAGTGATCAAAGGGTAAGCCTATCTGAGATCTACAATTCTTGAATTTGACATATCTGAGATTTGTAGTGAACATATTGGCAGGGTTGTCAGTCCCTTTGATATAGTAGATTTTGACTTGTTCATTGGATATAGCATCTTGAATGAAGTGATACCAAATCTGGATGTGCTTGTTGTGACATTTAGTTTTCTCAGGTCCAGTTGCCAGACCACTGAAAAACCAAAAACCAGGCCAAACTGGACTGCTTAGGAATGGACTGAGTGGTTGCAGTCTTTAGTTTTGTTAAATTTTGAAAAACTAATGATAAACTGGTTGAAACTAGTTGCAACTGGTCATGCACAGCCACCCCCTGATTCCTCCTATTCCCCTCCATGTTCCCTAATATTTTCAGATTCTTTTGGATTTTTCTGAATTTGTTTCATCCACTTTAATGTTCTATCTACCACAGTACAACATGTCACCCAAGAATGGACGTATCTCTCCCCACCCATGGACCAAATAACTTGAACAAGGAGTTGATGGATAGCCACATGCATGTACTACATTCCATAGGTATGATGTTAAGCATGATGCACATGGAATAGGGGTCAAATATCAGTCTTTTCAAAAAACTGGTCACAACCAGTTGCATTTTCACTCTAGATGCTATAGAAAAAGTTTCTTAAGGTTCTGGCTTGGTCCTTTGACATCCAGAACCTTTCCAGGACCAGTCCTGGTCCAGTTGCCTTATTTGAAAGGTCAAAAACCAAACCAGACTGGACCTGAGAACACTAGTGACATTCAGTAACAGAATTGTTAGCCATGAAAATGGAACCTTGATTGTCACCACAAATGGGTATAGGCTTGAAATCAAAGCCAAGTTCCCCCAGCATTGCTTAATCCAGATAACTTGGCAAGTACAATTGCTCAAGGCCATTTATTTAGCTTCAGTGGAAGAGAGTGCTGTTGTATTTTGAAGATGAGAATTACAAAGAAAGACACTATTTGCCAGCTTGATATAAAATTCCATTTGGAAGTGGCCAGTTTCTGGATTTGCACTCCAATCTGAGTCTGTGCAGGCAGTAATACCACTTCCAGATGATCCATCATACATAAGTGAATAATCATGAGTACTGATAAGATAATGGCATATGAATAGAAGAGCTTTATCAAGATGCTCTTTAGATTGGTTGATGGACTATCATGCCAACTGAGTGATAGCATAAGCTATATTAGGGTGATGTAGGAGCATATATTCCCCTATGCTCATATCCTCTTATTATTGATCAACCCCACACCTATCCTAATCATCCTTCCTATGTTTTCACCTCTCTCTCCCTTCTTTCAGTCATTTGCAATAACCCTAGGTTGAACCTGCTTGTAACCTGCCTATCCACATCCATATAACATAACTGGGAATCATTGCTGGTAAGTCTTTCTCCTACTAGATGAGCTCTGACTACAAGTCCATCCTTTGGCATGTTTGTCTCACTTCTATACATGTCATTCGACAGTTTTCAACCATCTTGATACTTTGGTTATTGTAATTGGTATTTGGCTCAAGTCCAGGGTATGCCCAGACTATAGAGAGTGTACCTATGTACTCGAATAGGATCTCACATCAGCTGGGATTGTTCTCTGATCCATCTACTGTCTTCTTTATACATCTCTCTTATGCTTTTATTGCCCTCACCTTTGCCTTTCCTTGGATTACATCAAACCCTTCACCATATTCACTGCATTCCAACAACCCACCATTGGCTTCCATCCAGGATTATCTGGAGAGTCACAGGTATTGGTATCCAAGCTCCCCAAAGCTTCTAAAGACAAACTTACCTCTTTCTCTTGGTTCCTCTCTGTATTCCCTTTAGAGTTGAGCATCTCATACCCTTCTCACTATACCCTGCAGTAGACTTCATTCTAAGACTTGTTTCTTGAGCTCTAGGGTGTTTTCAATCTCTTCAACTGGAGTCCACTGTGAGGAATCCAAAAGAGCCAATTGAAAGAAGACTTCATCCAAATCCCCAGCAGGTTGAGCTTGAAAACTTACTCAACCAATTCTGCAATCTCCAATTGACACAGGATTCAGATTTCTTTTGCCCTGTTATTTCATCCCCTGCTGACACTAACAGATCTCCAAATTCTTGCATGCCTGTGGTTATATCAGATTCCTTGGACACATCAGATAGATCACATGTATTATCCACTGATGATTGTGATAACCAGGTGTCCTCACAATTTCAATCAGATACCCACCTGTCATCAGGCTTCTCTCTCTCTTCAAATTTCCAATTTGATTGCCAGTCATCAGATATCCACTCTTTGCCAATGTGCCAACTTGATCAATGCCTGTTGGATATCCACCCATTATCAAATTTCCAATCCAACCAACTGCCAGATTGTTTGCATTTCACCTCATCTGAAGTCCCCAGCATATTTATCCACTCTTTACCCTATGCAAATCTCTCTGAAAGGTCACATACCCCTGACCCATTCCTGCCTTCTCCCTTATCTCCCTTAACACATTTATCCCCATCCATGTCTCCCTCTTCCATCTCATCCAAAATATCCTACCTTTTTCATTCATCTTCTTAACTAAAGGCTATGAGTAATGAACTAGAACTTTCTCCATCTTCTGCATTTGCTGAAGATCTCTGCTGCCTTCTAAATCCATTTCATTTGGTATTGCATCCTAGTTGTACCTCATCTAACCCAAAACCCAAGTTGAATCTGTCTTCTTCACCACCTAACCCCCTTTCTCCTCCAATTGTCCTCATATAGCTAACACTCTCCAAATGCCCTTAAATGGTACTCAGAACACTCCTGAATTTGACAGGAAGACACCTTCTCAATTACCTTGTTACTTGGAGGACATCAAGTTTCTTGGAGCAAATGTGGCTCTCACTAACCAAAAGCAGATTAGGGCTGCTATTTGCTATGCTGACTTAGATAAAGCTGAAGTATGGGAGGTGTTACCCACTTCATTCACAAACCCACCGGATTGGGATGCATTTGTGACCATGGTCAAGGATTTGTACCCTGAATGCAAAAGTGATAATTACTATTGTTATGCTGATCTTTAATATCTCATTCAGGACTCTAGGAAGAAGAGCATGAGAAGTGAAGAAGACTTGGGCAAATATTGGTGCAAATTCACCAAGATAGCTGCAGTCTTCATGACTTGAGGAAGATTGTCAGAAACTGAACATGATTCTATGTTCCTCTTAGGTTTCCCACCTGAAGTAGAGAGCAGGATTCATCACCAGCTGTCAATAGTAAAACTGGATATTCACCCAGATAATCCTTACCTGCTAACTAATATCATTGACATCACCAAGTTCCTGCTGACAGGTTTAGTGCTCCATATCATGTATACCACTGGATCCATGTTCATGTCACCAGATTTGCATTCACAATTTTGCTCCCCACAACAACCCACCATGCAACCTGCAGCAGCCTCACCTGGTTCAGTGCCCATCAAGCAAGAGTTTACAACCACTCAACAGATAGGAGTTTGCATATTTTTCATGATCTTTGGTCACCTTATCAATAGTTGCCAACACATTGAAGAATACCTCTGTGAGGGGAGAATTATCCATGGCACCAATCGATGCCTTTACTTATCCAATGCCTCTTGCATTCCTTGCATGCCAGGAACTTAGCAGTGTCAATGATATTAGTTAGCGGATAAGGGTTGTCCAGGTGGATATCCAGTTTTACTATAGACAGCCAATAACAAATCCTGCTCTCTACTTCAGCTGGAAAGCCTGAGAGGAGCATAGAATTTTCTGATAATTTACCTCGAGTAATGAAAACAGCAGTGATCTTGGTGAACTTGTGCTGGTATTTGCCCAAGTCTTCCTGGCTTCTCATGCTCTTCTTCTTCAAGTCATAAACAAGATATTGAAGATTGGCACAACAATAGTAATTGTCGCTTTCACATCCAGGGTATAAATTCTTGACTGCAGTTATGAATGCATTCCAATTAGCTGGGTTTGTGGATGAAGCAGGTAACATTTGCCATACTTCGGCTTCATCTAAGTTAGCATAGCAAATAGTGGCCCTTATCTGCTCTTAGTTAGTAAGAGCTGCATTTGCTCCAAGAAACTTGATGTCTTCCAAGTAACAAGGTAATTGAGAAGGTGTCTTCCCATCAAATTTGGGAACATTCTAAGTACCCCTTAAGGGCATATGAAAAGTGTTAGCCATATGAGAGACAATTGGAGGAGAAAGGGGGCTAGGTGGTGAAGGAGATGGACTCAATATAGTTTTCAGGTTTGATGAGGTACAACTAGGACCCAATACCAAATGAAACAGATTTAGAAGGTGGCAGAGATCTTCTGCAGATGCAGAAGATGAAGAGATTTCTAGTTCATTCCTTTGAAAAAGATCTGCATGGGGTGAAGAGTGAATAAATGCTTCAGGGATTTCAGGCAAAGCAAAACATGAGTAATCCAGTCATTGATTGGATTGGAAATTTGGTGATGGGTGGATATCCAATAGGTGTTGATCAAGTTGGAAATTTGATGAGACAGGGGCACTCGATGCCAGGTGGATATCCAATTGAAATCATGAGGATACCTGGTTATCAGAACTATCAGTGGATGATACATGCAACCTATCTGACTTGTCTGAGGAATCCAATAAAACTGCAGGAACACAAGAATTTGGAGATCTGTCAGCATCAGTGGGGGATGAAGTAATAAGGCAAAAGAAATCTGAATCCTACATCAATCAAAGATTGCAGAATTGGTCGAGTAAGTCTTCAAGCTCAACCTGCTGCAGATTTAGGCAAAGTCTTCTCACTATTGGTTCTTCTGGATCCCTTGTGGTGGGCTTCAGTTGAAGAGACTGAAAACACCCTAGAGCTTAAGAAATGAGTCCTAGGATGGAATTTGCTACAGGATATAGTGAAAAGAGTACAAGATGCTCCACCCTAAAGGAAACACAGAGAGGAACCAAGAGAAAGAGGTAGGTTCATCCTTAAAAGCCTTGGAGAGCTTGAATACCAAAACACATGACTCTCCAGATAATCCTGGACAAAAGCCAATGGCAGGTTGTTGGAATGTGGTGAATGTGATGGAGGGTTTGGCATCACCCAAGGAAAAATGATGGCAAGGAGAATAGAAACATAAGGGGAATGGACAGAGAAGACAGCATATGGGCCACAGAATGATCCAAATGGAAGGGAGATCCTATTCAAGTATATAGGTACAGTCTCTATAGTCTGGGCATACCCTGGACTCAAGGCAAATACCAATTACAATATTCAAAGTGTCAAGATGATTGAAAACTGTTGAATGACACATACAGGATTGAGACAAATATAAACAAGGGACGGATTCATAGTCAGAGCTTATCCAATAGAGGAAAGACTTACCAGCAATGGTTCCTGGTTGCACTTTTTTGGATGTGGATATGTGGGGTTACAAGTGGGTTTGACCTAAGGCTATTGCAAACAACTGAGAAGGGAGGAGGGAGAGGTGAAAATGTAGGGAGAATGGTTAGGATAGATGTGTGGTCAGTTAATGATAGGAGGATATGAGCACAGGGGAATATATGCTCCTACAATGCCCTTGTTGAAATCCAGTCCCAAATATTTTGGAGGGTCATGAAGTGGCAGGGGTCAGAGGTCAGAGGGTTGGAGGTTGGCTCAGAGGTTGAGGAGGGTATAAGAGATGAGAGTGAGAGAGACAAGAGGAGGGTCAGGCTGAGGCTGAGGGACAGGAAAAGATCAGAACTAGGATCAATATTTGAACTAAGGTTACAGGAGCAGAGTACCAAGTATATGTACAGAACAAAGTGACAGTATTGGCAATCCCATTGAAACTCTGAAGGACCCACCTGTCATGGATTGATAGCATTGGTAATTCCAGAACATTTCCAGGAACCCCTATATGTCAGAGGTGCAACAAGACAGTGGCAGCTACTAATGCAGCCCCTGGTATCCACACCTGTCAAGATAATGCAAATAGTAGAACAGAATATCAAAGGTAGTCAAATGACAAAGAATCATGTGCCTGTCAAACAATCCTAGGCAGTCTCATGACCAAGAATGCTTTGGAGATCATAGGAACAAAAGGCCAGAGTTATGGAATTTGACTTAGCGAAAAAGTGGATATAACAGCCATGTGCATAAGATTATCCACATGAATCACATTTCCTAATTGTTGCCAAACCTGCTTCAGCATAGCAATGATTTCAGATCTAGAATCCAGGATGCCTGTAAGCATGTGCCCAGTTCCCACCACCTTACCATCTATGCACTGAAGGGAAAGGCTGTGATGTGCTACAATAGTCCCATCATCAGAGAATAAAACATCATGATTGCCATATTCACAATCTACTTTACTTGGGTTATGAGCAGATAATTCATTGACCTGTATAATGTAAGTCTGCAGTGAGGAAGAGATGCTGTAATGCGTTTAGGAGTAGTTGTGTTGTGAAATTGTTTCCTGAAGTTGGGCTCAATGGCAAAAAGATCTTTGATGGTGACAGGTATAGCCATTGCTAAAACTTGGTCTAGAATGTGCTTCAAGGCTGTATTGTCTTCAAGCACAAATGAGTACCTGTATTGCCCAGGAGTGAAAATCAGCAAATTAGTAATAGGAATGTCAGGAGGAACTTGGTTAGCCAGTGGCAAGGCAGATGCATTTCCAGGTTTGATAGTGTCTTTCTCCATAATGCATGAGATCAGAGGGGGGTTGGAGGTCAAAAAGGCACAGATACTGGGGTTGGCCATGATTGCTGTACCTCTGGTGAGATCAGTTCTTGTTCTTCTGAGACTGACACTGTCTGCAGGTTTGGTTTGGAAGTTCCAGATTTATCCCAGGATTTGGCAGGAACAGCAACTCCATCAAATCAAATGTGCTGCCCCTTTGGACTCTTCTGGCTATCTTTAGCTTCCTTTACAGCTTGGAAGGATGCCCAAGCCTGTGCTATGAATGACTGAAAATCTGGGTCAGTGATGTTAGGAGAATCAGGTACTTCCACTTCTGAGATAGAAGCCAACAGATAGGGGCTCAAAGTCAATGACTGCCTTCACTTCTGCTGTGTTGGCAACAGACCAGATATCCAATGTCAGATGTGGGGCTACTGGAGTGTTAGTAGAAGTAATAACTGAACTTAACCTTTTCACAGCAATGTGGTCAAGGCAATCCTTGATGCAACATGCTCCTGTTAACAGGTTCAGCACTCCATATCATGTATACCACCAGATCTGCTTTCATGTCACCAGATTTGCATTCACAATTTTGCTTCCCACAACAATCCACTGTACCATCTGTGGCAGCCTCACCTGGCTCACCACCTATCAAGCAAGAGTTTACTGCCACTCACCAAAATGGAGTTTGCACATTTTGCACACTTCTTAGTGATGTATTGTTGAAAACCATTGTTGAAAGTTCCATCAGGACACTTGGTAGACTTCTGGATAAGCTTAGAGAGTTCCAAGTGAGTGGTGGTTTTGATATCAAAGGGGTAGAATATAGATTCAAAATTGGCAGTGAATTTATTGAAGGTTTTCTCAGAGGTAGTGATGGAGGTGTTGGCAAGTTTATTATACCACATCTTAGCAAAAGAGGCTTCTCATCCTTCACTCATCTTGTTCAGGGTGGTCATGACCTTTCCTTCATTAGAAGAGTACAACAAAGAATTTAGGGCAAAGTAAGCTCTTATGGCTTTGATCCATCAGGAGGCATCAGAGGACTTTCCTGAGAAAATCAATGGAGAGAGCTGCCTTGAGTTCAGTCTTAGAAGACATATTGACAGGGGGTGTAGGAATGGTGGATGGTGTTACGCAAAGTGTATGCCAATGTCTGCTTACTTGACAATGACCTCAGGTAATGCTCACGAAGAGACCAACATCTAAGGAGTTGACTTTCAAGAGACGATGAGGAAGATGAGGGATTGAGCTGAAGCTCGACTGAGGATAGTTCTAAGGAACTCGAAGGATTGAGACGAGATATTATGCTTGTATTGTGCAGATCAAGAATACAGAATACAAGGTAGTGCGACGATATTTATATGATCTGGGGAAGCACATGGACCAAGGAATAGAATCGAAAAGAAAAACAGGGAATATGATGGAATGTTGAAGAACATGAGCTGATGTAAGAGAATTAGTGGAGGAGAGATAAGTCCATTTACAGATGAAGAAGAGAAACAGAGTTAGGACTGGAGATAAGAATAACCTCTTCAGTAGAATAGGTCATGCCTCTCCAAGAATGGTTTGGAGAATGATAGAGGAAAAGGAGAACACAATGAAAAGGGACCAAAATTGTAACAGGTGGTGGGACAGGGGATGCTGAGATGGCAGGTGGTAAAACAGAGGGTCTGAGGTTACTAGGGGGTACAGGGGTGGCAGATGGTCAAACAGAGGGTCTCAGGTTGCTAGGGGGCACTAGTATGATTGGAATAGCTGGGTTTGAAGGGGTGCTAATGGTGGTCCAAGGAGGTGAGTCAATTTTGATGTCGCTGCCCTCAGACTCAGATTTGTGGATTCCAAAAGCTCTGCGGAAACTTGGGGTGATGATGGAATAGGTCCTTCACTTGAAAAGGTGGGACCAAAGAAATTCTTGATTTTTTGTTACACAAAGCATACAGCAAAGGCCCATTTACTAATCAATGTCCTCAGGCAATACTCATAAAGAGACTGATGTCTGAGATGTTGATGTTCAAGAGGTTCAAGGATGAGGAGGTTCAAGTAAGAGGCTTCACTAAGGGTAGTCTTGGAAAAACTCAAGGGGTTTTGAGTAAGAAGCTTGACAAGGGATGAGTCAAGATAATATACTTGTATTGTGTACGTCAAGAATGGGTAATACATGAGAATGGCAACAGTATTTATAGGTAAGAACAAGGTGCATGGACCAAGAAGCCTAAGAAGGAAAAGAAGAGTATGGAATATGATGGAAGGTAGGGAACACAGGTCACTGTGAGAGAAGCAATGGAGGAGAAAGATAAGTTGATTTACAAACTATTATGCAAAGCATATGCCAATGTTTGCTTACTAGATAATATCCTCAGGCAATACTCACAAAGAGACCAATGTCTGAAGAGTTGAGGTTCAAGAGACAACAAGGGGACAATAGTTCAAGTAGAGGACTTGACTGAGGATAGTTCTAGGAACTCAAGGAGTGAGACTTAATGTTACACTTGTATTGCATAAATCAAGAATAAAGAATACAGAGGATGTGTGATGCTATTTATAAGAGGGATAAATGTGCATGGACCAAGGAACATAGAATAAAGAAGAAGGTCATGGAATATGATGGAAGGTTGAGGAATATGAGCTGACATAAGAGAGACAGCAGAGGAGGAAGTAAGTCAGATTAAAGCAGAAAAAGGAAAACAGAAGTGCAACCCAAGACAAGAATGAATCCCATGTGGAGTAAGTTGTTCCTCTTCAAGAGTGATAAGGAAAATGGTAGAGAAAAAGAATGATATGATGAAAAGGAAGTAAAATTGTAACATTACCCCTGTAGTACAATCAAATCCCAGATTCAATCAAGAATCCTCTGTTGACCCGAGGACTAAACTCCAGACAAAGACAGTTCTCCATAGATGGCAGTCACTTGCAAAGAGGAAAGGTGTTCAAACAGACAATCACCAATGATATGCCCAGCTTGAGAACAAAGGCCACAGTTTTGATAGGGGCAGGCTCAACTGGTATGGCCCCAGTTGTGACAGTGGTCATATTGGTAAATGAGGCATTGATGAGAGGCATGGCCAGGGGCAGCAATGTGGCAGTGGGGACAAGAGTATTCAGTGCAATCCTCACGATAGTGACTGTTATGATGATATTGAAAGCAGATCATAGTAGAGGATGCAGGAGGAGTGTGGTGAGGTTTGACCCAAGGGAGGATGCAGGTAGAAGAGGAGAGAGCATGACTGCTATTGGGAAGAGTGATGATTTGAGCAGTTTCAATGGGGACTGGGATAGTAGGAGGTTCATAAGAGTTGTCAGACTTGGAGTTAGGTTTGACAGCAGTGGAAGTCTTGGACAGAGGGGGGAAAGACAGGTGGGATTCAAGAGACAGAGGGGGAATGGGAAGAGGAAGGATAAGGCAAGGAGAGTGGAGGAGAAACTGGTCAACATGTTCCAAGTAGGAGTCACATTGATTCTATGGTAAAGATAAGAAGATGTGACGAAAAGTTGGGTAAATAATGGCAGGTGCAAGGAATTCTATGAAATTAGAGAAGCCATGAAGATGAAGAATAGTTAGGATATGTGTGGGAAGAGCTTCTAAAGCAAAATGAAGAGGGATTTTGTTGGTTTCAGCTGACTGAAGTCATTGAGTGGAGAAAACATTGTAAAATAGGTGGACAAGTTTGTGGGTGATGACATCATCATGATAAAGGGGGTCATTCTCAAAAGTGAAGAGGATGTGGGGTATATCAATGATGGCAGCATAGAGGAGGTGAGGAGTATGGGTAGGGAGGAACATTGGGTAGACATTCTGAGAACAAAGGGAGAAATAGGGGTTGATTGCAACAAGGATACAACAGTGGAGGAAAGGAAAGACATTGTGGAGGGAAGGTAGCTTTCATTTGCGAGATATTCATAAAAAGACTGTCGAGCAAAGAGAAGTCTACCCTATCAAAGATAGTGATGCCTTTTATAAGAGGAGAGGATGGAGGTGGAGTGTTGGAGGTTGGATTTACATTCCCAGGTGTTCTCTGCCAAGGAGTAACCTTTCCAGGAGGCCAGGTACAATTGCTTGGCCTTTGGACCCTTGTGGAAGAGGATAGCCTCCATTTCATACTCTTCTTTATTATCAATGATGTCAGGTGGAGGTTCAGAAAAGAAGGGTCCATAAGCTTTTGTGGAGCAATAAGACAATAAGAGGGAGGCATGGAAAACATCATGTATCTTCCAGGTACCTGGAAGTCAGAGTTGGTAGGTAAGGGGGATAAGATGCAAACAATTTCGAAGGGACCTAATCTTTTGGGTGCAAGTTTCTGAGAGGAGTAATGGAGACAGAGATGAGTTGCCTCAAGCCAAACCTTATCTCCTGCTTTCCAGGGTGAAAATCATTGGGTGGATCTAGATGACATGATCTTCCTGGCAGATTTGTGGGTGGCTAGGGCTTCTTTATGGGTTTCATCGAGGGAGGACAGTCTATTCTCAAGAGCAGGAAGGAAAGTCTTGCCTAGAGGTGGGTAGGAGCAGGGTTCATAGCCATAGAGAAGGGAGAATGGAGATTTCTTGGTAGAACTATGGGAGGTGGAGTTGTGATGAAATTTAGCAGAGGATAAGAAATGTGCCCAGGATGAAAGGTTGTTAGTGCAGAAGATACAAAGATAAGTTTCCAGTTTCTGATTGGTTTGTTTGGTTTGTCCATCGGTTTGAGGATGGTAAGCGGTGAATAATCATATGTCATACTTCAAGAGATGAGTGAGTTCTCTAGTGAAGGCAGAAGCAAATTGGGGACCACAATCAGAGATGAGAGTATTATGAAGACCAAAACATTTAAAGACATTATCAAAGAATACTTGGGCAATATCAGTGGCATTGATGGTTTTAGAACAAGGAGTGAGAATTACCCCCTTCATAAGACTGTGGTCTACTATGACCACAATAGAATCATGGCCTGCAGACAGAGGGAGATCAGTGATAAGCTCAATAAGAGTTGTTTGAATAGAAGGGAGTGCAAAGAAGGAATGAGAATGAGGGGAGGAATGGTGGGATGGGTATTGACTTTGTTTTGTTGACAGGTGGTGCAACCATCGATGAAGTTCTTGACAAAATACACAAGGCCTGGCCACCAGTAATCCCATTCAAGGATTGATTTAGTGTGGAATATACCCATATGACCAGAAAGGGGGGAAGAATGGATGGCATGGAGTAAGGTGGATTGAGAGGAAGGGGGAACAAACATACAACCTTTAAAGTAAAGATGGCCATTGTCAAGGGTCCAATCAGAGAGGGTAGCATGAGAGAAAAGGGGAGAGCTGTCTTTAAGCACAGAAATAACTTGAAGGACAAAAGGATCAGAAGATATAGAGCAGGAGATAGATTTTGATAAGGCGAGGTTGAGAGCATTGATAACAATGGGATTGGAAACAATGAAAGAGTCTTGGTTATTAAGGGAGGTGTCAGAGAGATCTTTTTGAGAAAGAGCATCTGCAGGACCCATTTGTGAACCAGGAGTGACAACCCATTCAATGTTAAAGTCCTGTAAAAAGAGGGCCCAATAGGCTTGGTGACAAGATAATTTTCGGGGCTCCTTAATGTACAAGAGGTTTTTGTGATTGGTAATAACAAAGAGAAAGAAGGGTGTTCCAAGAAGGTAGTGCTTCTACTCAGTGAGGGTGAGGATTACTGCAAGGAGTTCCCTATCATAGATGTCATAGTTTCATTTAGCCAGGAAGAAGGTTTTCGAGAAGTAAGCACAGGGATGAAGGTTGCCATTGGAACCCTTTTGCATAAGGACAGCTCCAATGGCAACAAGGGAGGCATTGGTCATGATGGAGAAAGGATGAGAGGTGTCAGGGATAGACTGGACTGGGGTGGAAGAGAAAACAAGACAAAGAGCATTAAAGGCCCATTGTTGGAGGGGGGGTCCAGACCCAGGGTTGATTCTTTTTCATAAGAAAAGTAAAAGGGATAACAATGTTGGAGTAATTGGGGATGAATTTGCGGTAGAAGTTTGCAAAACCTAGGAAGGAACAGACTTCCATGACAGACAAGGGGGGTTTCCAATCAGCAATAGCAGAGAGTTTGGTGGGATCCATATGAATAAATCCATTACCAATGATCATTTCCAAGTATTTCATGGTGGGGGTATCGAAGGAACATTTGGAGATCTTAACTGAGAGTCCTGCTTCTTGAAGTTGTTCAAGGACATGTTGAGTGCATTCATGATGAAGTTTCAAGGTTCTGTGGGTATGAATACCAAGGTCATCCATATAGATTTTGAGCCAAAGTTCAGTGATCATGTCAGTGAAGGTATAATTCATGAAGGCTTGAAAGGTGGCTGGGGCATTGCAGAAATCAAAGAACATAACCATGGATTCAAATAAACCTAGAGGAGTGATGAAAGCAGCTTTCCATTGATCAGTCTCTTGGATATGAATGTCGTTGTAACCCCAACAGATGTCAAGCTTAGTGAAATAATTTGACTCCTTCATGTCATTGATGAGTTCAGAGATCAGTGGTAAAGGATAAGCTTTTTGTATGGTGTGACTATTGAGATATCGATAATCTTGACAAGAACAAAGGGATCCATCTTTTTTGGGAACAAAGAAAAATGGAGACACTTGGGGGGATTTTGATGGAATGATTCCACTGGCCTTCAGATGTTCATTGACAAAGGCTTTACAGGCCTCTTTCTCTGCAGGGTTGAGTGGATATACCTTGGCAATTTTGGGTACAAAGGTGTCCTTTAAGTTGATTGTGTGGTTGAATGATCGATGAGGTGGAAGTTGGGCATGAGTGGACTCAGAGAAGACATCAGCAAAATCAGCATAGAAATCAGGAATGGGAACATCCTTAGGTTTTTTGGCTTGGGCAAGTTCCATGGATATGATAATCTTCTCAATGTTCTCTTCAAGGGGAGGATACTCACAAAGAGACCTCTCAACTCTAGAGGAGAAGACAATAGAGAAAGTCTTCCAATTGATGATAGGGTTCTATTTCTGGAGCCAGGGCATTTCAAGTACGATTTGGAGATGGGCAAGTCGGACAACCATAAATTTTACTGTGTCAGAGAATGATCCAGAAGTGAGAGAGATAGTGGAGGTCCATCAGATGGTTCCTTTGACATTAGGTGTCCCATCTACATTGTAGGCAATGACTGGGTTAGGGATGGTTGAAAGTTTGAAAGGTCCATGAGTTAGGAGATGAGGATCAATGACATTTCCAGTTGTCCCAGAGTCGATAAGAGTGGTGGTGTCAATGGTTTGTTTTGATCCATACAGTAGAACAGGGAGACACATAGTTCTATTGTTTCGTGGTGCTACAAGTACATGGTTCAAAGTGGGGAAAGGAGACATTGCGGCAGCTTCCCTTCTTGAAAATCCTATGCCCTCTTGATTCTGGCAGAAACTTTGGCAGTAAAAACTTTTGCAATTTCTTCAGTGGGTTCCTTGTAACAGGTTTGAAGGACTAGGAAGATTTCATCATCAGTCTTCCCAGAGGTTTTCAAGGAATTAACATATTTGTTGAGCTTGGAATGGGTGGGTTCCTTCTTGGGAATGGAAGGTGAGGTGGTTTCAGTGTTTTGGATATTCTGAGGGTTGGAGGACAAAGAAGGACAAGTGGACATGGTGCAAGTGGAGGAGGTGTGACAATTATTGGCACTATGTCCCTTTTTCCTGCATCTGAAGCAAAGTTCATCATGGATACATCTAGCCCATTCATTTGGGGTAAGTTTAGACAATAAAACACTATCAATGTCCATGGCATTGGGGTCTTTCTGGGGGCAGAAAGCAGAGGAGGGTTGGGGTCATCCACTGTGGAGAGATTGGATTCTCATTTTTTGAGCATGGAAGGTCTTGGCTCATTCGATCCAGGCATTGATGGTGATAGGGATGGAAGACATGGATAGGATCATAGTGGTAATCTTCTGATCAACCCCAAGGGAGAATTGATCAATGAGGGTGATGTCATCAGTAATTCCAGTTTTACTGGCAAGGTTCTGGAAGTTGGTAATATATTGCTGGAAACCATTGTCAAAGGTTCCATCAGGCCATTTGGTAGACTTCTGGACAAGTTTAGAAAGGTCCAAGCAGATGGTAGCTTTGGTGTCAAAGGGATAGAAAGTGGATTCAAAGTTGGCAGTAAATTTATTGAAGGTTTTCTCAGAGGAGGTGATGGTGGTATCAGCAACTTTATCATACCACATCTTGGCAAAAAAAGCTCCACGTCCTTCACTCATCTTGTTCAGAGTGGTGGTGACTTTTCCTTTATTGAAAGAGTATAACAAGGAGTTTAAGGCAAAGTAGGCTCTCATGGCCTTGATCCAACAAGAAGTGTCAGAGGATTTTCCTAAGAAATCAGCAGGGAGGGCTGCCTTGAGCTCGGTCTGAGAAGACATGTTGATTGGTGGTACTGGGGTGGCAGGGGTGGCAGGTGGTGGGATGATGGGTACTGGGATGACTGGGGGTAAGACTGAGGATCTAGGATTACTGGGGGGTGCAAGTGGTCGAACAGAGGGTCTAGGGTTGCTAGGAGGTGCTGGTGTGGCTTGGATAACTGGGTTACTAGGATGAGGGTTTGAAGGGGTACTAGTGGTAGAACGAGGGGGTGAATCAACTTCAATGTCACTACCATCAGACTCAGATTTGGGAATACCAAAAGCTCTGCAGAAACTCATGATGACAATGGAGGTAGGTCCTGCACCTAGAGAGGTGGGACCAAAGAGATTTTTGATCTTTTGTTATGCAAAGCATATGCCAATGTCTACTTACTAGACAATGTCCTCAGATGATACTCACAAAGAGACTGATATCTGAAGAGTTGAGGTTCAAGAGACAACAAGGGGACGAAGGTTCAAGTCGAGGACTCAATTGAGGATAGTTCTAGGAACTTGAGGAGTGAGACTTAACATTATGCTTGTATTGCATAGATCAAGAATAAGAATACAGAGGATGTGCAATGCTATTTATAAGAGGGATAAATGCACATGGACCAAGGAACATAGAATGAAGAAGAAGGTCATGGAATATGATGGAAGGTTGAGGAATATGAGCTGACATAAGAGAGACAGCAGAGGAGAAAGTAAGTCCAATTAAAGCAGAAAAAGGAAAACAAAAGTGCAACCTGAGACAAGAATGAATCCCTCTGTGGAGTAAGTTGTTCCTCTCCAAGAGCAACAGGGAAAATAGAACAATATGATGAAAAGGAAGTAAAATTGTAACAGAAATGGTCTATCTAAAAGTAGATCAAAGTTAGTGCAATCAACCACTTGTATCTGCAATGTGATTTCTCCAATTCCAAATGACAGGGCTAGATTTTCAACCACTCCTAGAGTCGAATCAATGCTAGTATTAGCTGATGTCATGCACATAAGATGATCTGAGTAAATCAGGTTTCCTAATTGCTGCCAATCCTGCTTCAACATAGCAATGATTTCAGATTTGGAATCCAAAACACATGTGAGAGTGTGCTCAGTCCTACCACCTTACCATCTATGCATCAAAGAGGAAGGCTGTGATGCACAACTATAGTACCATCATTGGAACATAAAACATGATTACCATATTCATGATCTATCTTACCCAGGTCATGAGTGGATAATTTATTCACCTGTACAACATGAGTCTGTGGTGAGGAAGAAGATGTAGTGACACATTTAGTGGTAGTTGCATTGCAAAATTGTTTCCTCAAGTCTGGCACAATAGCAAACAGATCTTTGATTATAACAGATATGGCAGTTGCTAAAACTTGGTCTAGAACACACTTGAAGGCCATATCATCTTCAAGAACAAATGAGTACCTGTATTGCCCAGGAGCCAAAATTGTTGGATTAGTAACTGGAATGTGAGGAAGAACTTGATTAGCCAGAGGCAAGGCAGATGTATTTCCAGGTTTGATAGCAGATTTCTCCACAATATATGAGATCAAGAGGGGTGTTGGAGGTCAAAGAGGCACTGATACTGGGGTTATCCATGATTGCTTTACCTCTGGTAAGATTAGTTCTTGTTCTTCTGAGACCAATGCTATATCCAGGTTCAGTATAGAAGTTGTGAATTTAACCCATGGTTTGGAGGGGATGCTAACTCCATCAAATTGAATGTGCTGCCCTTTGGAACTCTTCTGGCTATCCTTAGCTTTCTTTGCAGCTTGGAAGGACACCCAAGCATGGGCTATGAATGGCTGGAAATCTGGGTCAGCAATGTTAGGAGATTTGGGTACTTTCACTTCAGAGATGGAAACTGCAAACAACAGTGGCTCAAAGTTGATTATCATGTCAACTTTGGTTGTTTCCACAACAGACCAGATACCCAACATCAAATGTGGGGCTACAGGAGTGTTAGCAGAAGTAACTGAACTGGACCTTTTGGCTGCCATGCAGTCATGGCAATCCTTGATGCAATGTGCTCCTAGAATGTAAGGAATGTATGAACCATTGGGTAAATAGAGTTTCTGGTCAGCACCACAGATAGTTCTTCCAGTGTGGAGATATTCTTCTGCATGCTGGCAACTACTGATGAACCAGAATCTCACTAGTAAAGCTGGAATTACCAACAATATCACCCTCAATAATCAGTTCTCCCTGGGGGTTGATCAGAAGATCACCACCATGATCTTATCCATGTCTCCCATCCCTGACACCATCAATGCTTGGATCAAACAAGCAAAGACCTTTCATGCTCAAAAGATGAAAATCCAGTCACTCCAAAGTGGATGACCCCAACCCTCTTACACCTTTTGTCCTCAGAAAGATCTCAATGCCATGGATGTTGATAGTGTCTCCTTATCCAAACTCACCCCAAACAAATGAGCCAGATGTATTTGAGATGGACTCTGTTTCCAATGTATGAAAAAGGGTCATAGTGCAAATAACTGTCATACCTCTGTTACCTATACCCTGTCAACTTGTCCCTCCACCTCTTCTAACCCTCAGAACATTTGAAACACCAAGATTTCTTCACTCCCCATTCCCAAACCAGAAACCACTCATTCCAGACTTGAAGAATACATCAATTCATTGAAAACCTCTGGCAAAAGTGATGACAATATCTTCTCTGTTCTTCAGATGTGTTATGAGGAACTTTCAGAGGGACTTGCTGAAATATCTACCACTGGAGTCTCTGCCAGAATCAAAAGAGCATGGGATTTTTAAGAAGAGAAGCTGCTTTGATGTCTCCTTCACCTCAATGACAATCTAGGTTGGAAGAAGAAGGTCCATGTTAAGTTAGAAGGTAATGTCACAGTAGATTTGGATTAGCCTGCCAGTGGGGAGAAACGCAAGCAGAATGATGGAGATAAGACATGTGGAAAGCATACCAAAGGTGAGTATAGTATAAGTAATTATTCAGATTAACAACAATTATTTCTGCCAGTTGAAAGCAACTGTGACAATTTCATTTCTTCTGACACTGCCAATGAGAAGACCATGGGTAAGCATGCATACATTGATCTACACATATACACATACTCCCAATTGGTAGACATGATACAGTGGCTCAAAAAAGTGTCCCAATGTTGAGTCATTTTGAAGAGATTGGAAGATTGTAGGAGAGCAAGAATAAATCAGGTAAAGTGCTTGCAGGATGGATGAAAGTACTTGCTCTTGGCATTCAGAAACCACTTTGGTCATGTGATTTAGTTGCCGTGGGAGTGAGATACAAGCATTTCAAAATGGCATGTCATTGGGACACTTATT
>JBBPQO010000019.1:0-29456 GCA_038092535.1 Xerocomus subilludens | reverse complement strand
AACTATATAAATATAAATATAGATGTCTCCATTCTCCGATAAAATTAGTTAGGTTAAAGTTTAGATATTCCCTGCTGATTGTCCATTGTAATATCTTTAAAATTGTAACTAAATAAAAATAATTTAGTATTTAAAGCTTTAGGAGGTTCCAGCATATCATCGAGTTTAGTGAGGACCCATAGGTTTTCTCAATCCTCATAGTTAAGACCGCTATTAACCAACTTTTTGTAAAGAAACAGTTACCCATTATTATTACTTATTAATATGGCATTGGGCAAATCTCACTACCTATACTATTATTTGCATAATTGCAGATAGTTGTGTTTTTAGTAAACAGTCGGGGCTTCCGATTTTGTGCCACCATATATATAAATTAATAGGAGTTATTAATTTACTAAAATTCATGGTTCCTCTTCTTGTCGAACTTATGAGGATAATTTGCCGAGTTCCTTAACAACTTTTAGCTCTACGCCTTAGTATTCTCTACCTACGAACCTGTGTCGGCTTAGGGTACGGTTGTGCTTAGAAACTATACTAAAATAAAAAATTAGCCTAAATCATTAAATTACTAATTAATCAGCTCTCACTAAATTTATTTTATAATTTAACTTCTACTAATTTAGGATTTTTGCTTATACAAATATATAATTTTAATATAAATAAAAATAAAATGACTAGTTTGATCTTATTTAAATATAATTGTATATTTATTTTTGATATATGGATTTTAGAATATTCACTCTAAAATTAATAAAATTATAAGACTAAATTATAATATAGGATCGAAGTTATTCAAAACATCTTTTTCCTGGCCCAATTAATAATAAATTATACTATAATATTAAATTAAAAAAAATTATAATTATCTTAAATATTCACTTAATATAATACATGAACAATTCAATATCAAATCTAATAAATTGTCTTAATATTTATTAAAGTTAATCTTCTATCTTTATCAGTTTAAAATAAAGAAATTCTATGTGTATAATTTTATTCTCCATGTGGACTTTCAAAGCTATACTCATCAGTCAAAACGTTGGTTTTGTACCTTAGAGACCGCATTAACATTAGTAGATTTAATCTTTAGCTAATAACCCTTTCGTATTCGGCGAGAAAGTTTAAACTTTCTTTTTACGTTACTCATGTCAGCATTCTCTCTTCAGATTCCTATTATATAAACAATGTAACACTGTCAATTTTAGGTTTGTATTCCTTTCTAGAGGAATAGTTTCTTTGAATTATCTGAATGTTCTACTACCTAGATTTTAAATATAGTATTATAAATTGCTATCTTTAAAATTAACACGATATCGGTTGATTATTTTAGACCCGTTAAATCTTCGGAGCAACAATCTAAGGGTTGATACGTTGATACACGTTCATTATAAGTAGCGACTACCAGGCTCACTTTTCAACTGCATTCAATTTGTCACTTCCTTTATTTCACTTAATAATCATTCGGGACCTTAATCAGTGTTCACGGCTGTTTCCGTCTTGACTATCCAACTTATCATGAATAGTCTGAATATCTACCATCTATTTATGTAATTCCGAGATTTATTTCCATTGGTAAGATTTTTAAGTCCCCGCAAATTAAACTCCTATTAATTTTTATTAATATTTGTATGGAATTACCGTGCTGTACCTCCATAAATATTGTGTAGATGTCATACTAAAATATGTTTCGTAGAAAACCAGCTATCACCAGGTCAGATTGGCATTTCACCGCTTTCCAAAAATCTTCGGAGAATAATGCAACATTCACCCGTTCGATCCTTTATTAATCTGTTCTTGGAAAGATCACCTGGCTTCGGGTCTAATAGCAGTAACTTAGCCCATAATTTCTTTTAATTTTTATATAGTCGCTTTCGCTTAGGCTTTTAACCTTGCTACTTCTATTAACTTGCTGACCCATTATGCAAAAGGTACGCCATTGTCACGTAAAATAATTAATTTTGTGACTTTGACTGCTTATAGAGTTACTAATTCATGATCTATTTCACTGCGTGTTATTTACATTCGTTCGAACATTGTTCGATAAGAACTAATTTTATTTGTATCTTTATTTCTTTTTTTACAAGTAATATTATTCTACACTCTTTTCAACTTTTCCCTCACGGTACTTTCCACTATCGCTAAATTTATAAATACTTAGCCTTAGAGGATGGTTCCCCTATATTCCGACAAGTTTTCTCCCATCGTACTTAAATTTAAAAATCTAACATATAAAATACAGGTCTCATAATAAAAACTAAATTCACCTTCTTAGTTGTAATCAAAATTACTATGTATAAAAACTATTATAAAGAAATATAATTTCAATATAATAGAATTAATCATATCTATCTATATTCATCAAGCATTTATTTCTTACAAATAATAAATATTTCATTATTAGTTATAATAATTTAAATAATTTTAAATATACTATTAGCTATATTCCTCCATAAAATTAAAAATTTAATAAATTTATTTGACTAATTCATATATTTTTACTTAATTTTCTTTTTTTATTATACAAGCTATAAATTAAAAAGTATTTATTAAGTTTACTTTAATGTTATAGTAATTATTTTTTATTATTGCTTAGATTTTGGCTAATCCGATTTCACTCACCATTACTTTCGGAGTCTCGGTTGATTTCCTTTCCTTTCCTTATTGAAATGTTTTACTTCAGGAAGTAATAATAAAAAGGTTTCCCTTAGGATTGTCTCATCTTATAATTTTGCTTATTTTTAATAAAATCATATTACTATTATTTTATTGATTCTCAGCAATATGTAGACTTTTGGCTTTGGAGCCTCCTTTTATATAAATTTGCTAGTAATCCTTAATAACCCCTTTAAATTACTCATTAATTTTTTTATAATTATTTGATGTTGTACAATATTGTCATCGATACTTTTATAGTTTTATTGAAAAAAGATTTAAATTTTTATACAATAAAATGAAATTAAACATAAAAGAGGTAGGATTAGTTTAATTGGTAAAATGACGTCTTGTGGCGACGATGTTCAGAGTTCGAGTCTCCGATTCTACCCTAATTTTTTTATATTAAATAATACAAATATTGTATTACTTTAAATTAGGATATAAAATAAATTAATTAAATATAAAAATAAAATATACAAATAAAAAATGTTTACCGAAAAAAGGAATTGAACCTTTGTTTTACCATCATGAAGGGTACGTTCTACCGTTAAACTATTTCAGTAAAAAAGAAAAATATAAAGAGAATAAAATTATAATAATTAAGTATAAATGAGTTAGAATAAATATCTATAAGACAGTTTTTGTTAATATAAATTTTTCTGATTGATCTAATATATAACATATTAATAAATATAATTAATATTTTTGTTTTCCAGGTTAAATAAAGGGTTTTCTATTTTTCAAAATTAAATTATGCGTTAATAGTTATTTAACAAACTTTAGTGTTAGATTTTATATTTATTTTATTTGAGATTTTCTCTAAGAATTCCACCATATTACTTTGTATTTTTCACTAAAACTTTATTTTTATTTAAGTTAATAACTTATTTAGTTTATTAATTTATACCTTGAACTTTCCTAAATTAATCTTGTGTTTTTACTAATAATGTTAAGTAATTTATAATACACAATTTAGTTTTAATCCCAGTTTTAGATTTCTAAACTCTCTTTTAAATAATTATTTAATTTTTTTCATCTTTATAAACAATAATAAAATTGTAAAAGTAAAGAATATACGGAGAGTGAAAAAATGAAGATTAATGTAATTCAATAGCATCTTTAATATAAGAACATACTAAAAGAACGAAAACATAAGCTTGGATAAATGATACTGCTAATTCTAATCCTGTTATAGCTAAGAATAAGGCAAACGGTAATAAAGTTAATACAAATATTATTAATCCACCTGAGAACATTTTAAATAAGAATGTTGATAATATTTTTAATAATGTATGACCAGCTACCATATTTGCAAATAATCTTATACCTAATGAGAAAGCTCTAGCTAAGTAACTAATTAATTCAATTAAAACTAATAAAGGAACTAAAGCTAAAGGTGTACCAGAAGGAATAAAGAATGAGAAAAAGTGTATTTTATGTATAGATAATCCTAAAATAGTTACACCTATTAATATAGTAAATGATAATCCTATAGAAATTATTATTGAAGTAGTAATTGTAAAAGTATAAGGGATATTACCTACTAAATTAGAACATAAAATAAATAAGAATAAAGAATAGATAAATGGTAAATATACTTCTCTTCCTATTTGATCTCTAACTATAGTATTTATACTTGCAAATAAACTTTCTAATAAGATACTTTCTTTATTTGGTATTAATTTAATTTTTTTATTAAAGTTTAAATTAGTTTTATCTTTACCACTATTTTGATGTATAAATAGAATAAAAGATAACACTAATACTGTAAATAAAGCTGAATTTGTAAGAGTAATAGATGTATTAAAGAATAAAGGTGAATTATAGCTAACTAAACCAACAACCTCAAATTGCTCTAAAGGTGAATTTATAAATAAATTATTTAAGTTATTTAAAGACATTTTTTATATTTTTTATTTCATTTTTCTATTTTATTAAGTACTTAGTTTCTATTATACTTAATCTTCGTGAAAAAAAAGAGACAATTAAGATATCTATCCTCTTTTAAAAAGGTTTTTAAGTGTAAATCCCTTGTATATCTAAATAAGATAATTTTATTTTTTTTAATTACTAAACTGTTATATAAGTTCTCCTATAACTTATAGTATTTTTATTAAATAATAGAATATTAATAATAAAGTTAACTAATTTATTCTTATTATTTGTTTTTATATTAATTATTTTGCTAAATTTTTTTATACCATTTTTATCTACAAAACTCTTATTACATAATTTATTCTTTTTTGTTTTATTAATTCCTAGAATTAAAGGTGAATTTATAATATTATTAACAAAATTTATAATAATTTAATAAATTTTATTTAAAGAGGGGATTAAAATATAGTATATAATTATAATTAATAATGTAACATTTAGTTCTATACTTTTTGTCTATAAAATATATAAGATATTTATTAAGATTGTACAGGTAACATATTAAATGCATGGAATGGTATAGGACTAGCTAAAGACCATTCTAATGTATTAGCAGATTCAGCTTCAGTATCATATTGTGATAATGATGTGAAGTATGCTGGGATAGCCCAAGGGTTATTATTAACTTCTTTTCCATTAACGAAAATATCATAAATAATATAACCAAATAATACTGTAGCAACTACAGAAATTAAAGAACCAAAACTAGAGATAGCATTCCATCCTGCAAATGCATCAGGATAATCAGGTATTCTTCTAGGCATTCCAGCTAAACCTAAGAAATGTTGAGGGAAGAAAGTTAAATTAACTCCAACAAATAAAGTCCAGAAGTGAACTTTACCTAAGAATTCATTATATGTTCTACCAATAATTTTTGGAATCCAATAATAGAAACCAGCAAATAAAGCAAATACAGCTCCCATTGATAATACATAATGGAAGTGAGCTACTACATAATAAGTATCATGTAATGCAATATCTAAACTAGCATTTGATAATATTACTCCAGTTAATCCTCCTATTGTGAATAATGCTAAGAATCCCAAAGTAAAAATTAATGGTGTAGTAAATCTTAAACTTCCACCATATAAAGTTGCTAACCAAGAGAAAATTTTAATACCAGTAGGAACGGCGATAACCATAGTAGCAGCAGTAAAATAAGCTCTAGTATCAACATCTAAACCAACACTAAACATATGATGAGACCACACTAAGAATCCTAATATTCCAATAGAGAACATAGCATATACCATACCTAAATAACCGAATACAGGTTTACCTGAGAAAGTAGATACAATATGACTAATTATACCAAAACCAGGAATAATTAAGATATAAACTTCAGGATGCTACATTTTTATTAAAAATAAAAATAAAAATGTTTGGACCATCTCTTTAAACAAAAATTTATTCATAATTCATTCATTTATCGAAAAAAATTACCCAACTTTTTGCTAATAAAGTTTCAGAATCGGCTTTATGAGCTTTCATACTTTTTAATTCAAAAAATTTAGGAACTAAATGAAGTCTATTATTTTTAGCTGATCTAGAAGGGAAAATTTTAAAGTATTCAATTAGTTTTAACATATCTTCTTTTTTAGTGATATACCATTTAAAAGATTTAGAACTTCCATTATCGATATAAACATTACCTCCATATAATTCAATTAAAGGAGTTAATAATTCAGATGTTTTTTGACTTACAGATATAGATAATTGCCAATTAGTTTTATTTATAGTAATTGTTCCATCTGCATCGAAAAATCCAGCAAACCAACCGTTATCTGAAGTTAATTTATCGGGGAAAATAAAATTTATATCATATTTTATGCAGATTTTATTTAATTGAACTAATCTATTGGGATTTCTAATTAAACCATTTACATCATTAATTAGATTTAATAAACCTTCTTTGTGATGCAATCTATATCTTAAAGCATTAGCATTAGATCTCAATTTTATTGAACCTCCGTAAACATTTTTTACAGTTTGTAATGCTCTTTCATCTCTTATATCCATTGTTATTTCTAATCCTGCATATCCTTTTTTTGAGTATGTAAAACATCCATCTCCATCTATTAGACCAGCTAACCATTGTTTAAATTTTAAATCTTTTCTTGAATTACTTAAATTATGAATAAATCTTTTTTTGTTTAACAAACATATGGCCTCTGAAGTTCCTACTAGCGAGTTAAACGCGTTGGTTACTTGCGGATTATAGTGAACTAAGAAGTTTTTTACTTTAACGGTATATAAAATATAACTTATGATTAAAGTACCTAATAGATATAAACCTACTTTCCCGCTTATAGTTTGTTGCATAAAATTAAAAATTATATTTAATTTAAAGGGCCATATTTGACCAAAGAACCAGAATAAATGTTGATATAAAACAGGATCACCACCTCCTGCTGGATCATAGAAACTAGTATTAAAATTCCTATCAGTTAATAACATAGTAATAGCACCTGCTAATACAGGTAAAGATAATAATAATAATATAGCAGTTACAAAAATAGCCCATACAAATAATGGTAATTTATGTAAACTCATACCATTAGTTCTCATATTCAATACTGTAGTTATGAAGTTTATTGCACCTAATAATGATGATACTCCAGCTAAGTGTAAACTAAAGATTGCTAAATCTACACTACCACCTGAATGTGATTGAATTGAAGATAAAGGTGGATATACTGTCCATCCTGTTCCTGCTCCTTGTTCTACTAAAGAACTTAATAATAATAAAATTAATGAAGGAGGTAATAACCAGAAACTAATATTGTTTAATCTTGGGAATCTATAACCTTTAAGTAGTTTCCTACCCGGACGGACTATGTCTTCATCATTGTCATTGAATAACTATGAGCTTCGCGTGTAGTCTCTGAGGATCCTACTAAAATAAAACATAAAATAGATATATAACATATGATAGGTTATAATTTATTTTTTTGTTTGTTTTATTTATTGGTTTCCTGCATATTCTTCCCATGTATATATAATTTTTACGAATAACTCGGTCGAAACAACAACCTTAGAATTTACTAAATTCAGTTAAGTGTATATATATCTGTTAAATAAAGAAATTTTTTTCTTATAATTCGAGAGATTCCATGCATATAGCGAAGTTATAATATAAGAATTCACACTCTTACACGGCATTCCCTTTTCGTAAAAAAATAATATTATATAATATTTTAATGTAAATTTTTTAAATGGTCTCAGTTAAAATATGTTCTTTTTAAATTCATGTTATTTTTAATAATATCTATCTTAATAGTTCCTTGCTCAGTGTAATGACTTTTTTCTAAGATTAAATTAGCCGCTTTTTCTCAATCTTTATAGTCTAGAAATTTAGATGAATATAAAGAAAAAGACGTAAAATAAGTTATAATAATTAATAAAGACTTATGATTAGATGCTGTTAAATTAAAATATTTATTCCCTGTAGAAATTTGTTTTCTAATATTTAAATTGCAACCTAAAAATTCAGCTATTTCGGTTAAAACCTCAAAATAGCTCTCTTTAGTTACAGGTTCAAGCATTCTTTGTTCTATTCTTAATCTACAAGAAATCTTTCTTTTTTTAGCATTATTTTCTAATTTAGTATGTTGAATAGAGAAACTTCCTTCAGCATCCATAAATCCAGCTAATCAACTGTCTTGATCTAAATTTCCTTTCTTTAAGGATAATTTTTTTATATTAGAACTGTGATTTTTATTAATTCAATCTATTAAATTATATAATTGAATGATTTTCGGTGTTCTTAACTCACCATTAATATTCTCAATTATTTTTTTAAGCCCTTTCACAGGAGAAACTACTAAAACACAAGCATTATCTTTAGGTCTATATCTTATAAACCCATAACCTATTATTTCAAGTAACTTTTTAGCTAATGGTTCATTTTTTAATGCAAAAGTTATGCAAAATCTCGGATTATGTTTCTTTTTTGCATTCTCTTTAGATAATCAAATATGACCATCCCCCTCAAATAAACCAGCTAAATACGAATTCAGTATAATTTTTATATTTTTTATTTTCATTTCCATTTTCATTTACGTTATTTTTAATTATTTCTTAAATTAATGTACATGCTAACATAACTATTTATGTGAGTGTACAAGTCTCCATAAATGTAACCAGAAAAAGATAAAGTGGTTATCAATATTAATATTAATAATAAAATATAGATATTGCTTATATTTTTATATAAATTAAATTTTAACACAATAAGTAATGTTAAAGAAATCATTACAATTATAGATATATAATTAATTATCTTTAAATTAAATAATACATCTGTTATTAATTTTATAGGCACAGGACTATCTTTTATAATATTAGGATTAAATGATATATACCCATTTATAAAATTATCTATATTAATAGACAATTTGTAAAGAGCATAGGCATCAATACTTAACCCAAACAGAACTATTAAAATACTAAACCATATTCATACAATACTCATTTGTTTATTTAACTTAATTATTTTATTCAAATAAAATTCTAATTTAGTATTAAAATTATTACCTAATAAATAGGATAAATTTAAATTAATATTATTTTTAAAAAAGAATTTAAATACTAATTGTATTATTAATATATATATTATACTCAAACAAACATAATTCAACATTTCACCATTGAATAATAATTGTTGTAAAGGACTAATATGAGAATCATCTACAAGTTTGCTTACATGTGAACCTAAATCACTACTTGAAATAGAAGTTGTTACATTTTCTGCTTTTACTGCATCTCTGTTTGCAGCACTTATAGTTGAATGACCTATACCTCCAACAAGACCAGCACCAACGATTAATCCAGCTTTTTGTAAAGGTGGCATTCCAGTTTTTGCTACTGCTTTACTTACCGCTGCACTTACACCAGCCATTGTAGCTCCCAAACCTATTTGACTCCCTATTGTACTCAATCCTTGCCCTATAGCTTTTCCTGTATCTTTATCCATTGTTACATGCCCATGTACATGTAAATTTACATCATTATTGTCCTTAGCGTAATTTAACATATCAATAGATATGGAATAATAATAAGCAAGAATAATTATAGAAAATAATGCACAAACAAAATAAAATATCTGTAAGCATTTTATTGCTTTATTTTCAGATAATTTCCAATCACTTAAATATAGATATACAAAACTAAATGTAAATAAAGATGAACTAATAAAATATAAATAAGATTTTATAACATCTATTAAAAAATTAAATTGTATTAATAAATAAGTAATTATGACTAAACTTATTAAACCAAGTATTATAAATTCAACATTGTAGTTATTTAACTTATTATATTGAATTCTATTCTTTTGAATTTTATTGTTCTGAATTTTATTATATGTTGAATAATATCTTTTTTCTGAAAATTTCATTTTTTTATTATTTATATTTTTTTTTACAAAATGGTCCTGTTGTTTTGCCATATCAGGACCTCCGATTTGTACAGGTAATAAGTAATTTCCAAATCCACCTACAAGACCAGGCATAACCATGAAGAAAATCATTATGAAAGCATGAGCACTAATAATTACATTAAATAATTGATGATCTCCTGCTAATATTTGTACTCCTGGAGACATTAATTCCATTCTAATAAGGATAGAAAATGCAGTTCCTATCATACCTGCAAATATTGAAAAAATTAAGTAAAGTGTACCAATTTCTTTAGCATTGGTAGAAAAAAGCCAATTCAAATTCAAATTTAAATTTTTCCTCTTTTTAGTTTTTAACAATAAAAACATACTAATTAAGCCCTTTATTTTCGAAATTAGAAAATATATATAAAAAGATTCTTTTTATCCTCTTTTATATTTTTATTAAGATTTTTTATATGATATTTATATTTATTATTTTGAGATTAACCGAATCGAGCGGTTACCATTACCAATCTGAAAAGTTATATTCTATCATTACAATTAATCTCAATATTTTTGTTTTATTTATTAAAATAAAGGGGAGTTTAAAATATTCTTATTTATTTATTCGTTAGGTTCTCTGAAATAATATACATATCCAGATCTTTGAGAATCCCAATCACTTACAGGATTAATATCTGATGAATTTTCTGATGAATTCATATTAGATATTTTTCTTAAAGGATTAGGTGATAGAGAAGGTCTATTTTCTGTAGAAGAAATAGTAGTAGAGGAATCAGAAGAATTAATAGATGGTAAATTAGATGTAGAAGCTCTAGGTGTAGTATCTGTATTATCAATAATTATATTAGGATTATCTGGAATTCTAGCTACTTTAGATTGATCTTTAGTATATTTTTCTATGAAATTATTTAAAGGATTCTCTTTAGATACAGGGTTAGATTCTGAGTTAGAACCAGGATTAGATCCAGAGTTATCTGGTCTATCAATATTACCTTTAAAATGATCTAATATATTAGGATAATAGTAATATACAACACCTGAAACCACAATTATTGTTATAACACCGAAAATCAAATAATAATATGAATTATTTTTATTTACTGATTCATTTAATTTATTTGTATCAATAGAAATAGCTTCATATGAATCATCAATTGGTACAATAATTTTTTCATTTAATAAATAATCAATATTACTTCTAATCCATTTTAAGAAATTAAGATACAAATTGTGTAAGAAAGGAAATAAATCACAAGAAGAAAAAGTAAATAAAAAAGAAAAATGGAATATCATAATAAAATAAAACAAATAATATACTTTCAAATATTAAGAATATATTCAATATATATTTAAAGATTTTATATATTGGATGAGAAATTATATATTTAATTACAGTTATAAATTGTATTATATACGGAAACCATCCTAATTTTACCCATTTCATTTTTTTTACTACATTAAACTTTTTAAATAATTTATAAATTCTATAGATATTTTTCATTTTATATATGTGTTTTTACAACTAAGATATGGAATAGACCAATGTTTAGAGAATATATTTTTATTTTATTAATTTCTAATAATAAAAAATTTTATATCATCTCTTTTAATAAAAGTAATAAAATTCATTATTGATAAATATATCTAAAAGAGTATTAATATTTAATTAATACAAATAATTGGTGAAATTCCATATTCTAAAATATAATAAAAATATGAAACCAAGTATACAACAAATATTAAAAAATATAGGTAAAAATCTTACATTTATTGGATTTGGATTAGGAGTTTTTAATACAGTAAATAATCTTATAACAAATAAAAATTTAAGAGATAAATTAGAAGTTGAAAAAATTAAAAACTCTCAATTAATTGAAAGAGCAAATAATTTAGTATCTGAAAATGAATCAAATTCTAAAATAGAAAATATAATTAGAAAAAGTTTTGAAAATAATGAAACTAAAATAGAAATATTAAATAAAAAAATCAATAAAATAATTGAAAATAAAACTTTTGATGAAAATTTAATAAATGAAGTTAATAGTGATTTTACTGATTTTAATAATGATTTTACTGAAGTTGTTAATAAAATTGATGAAACATTAAGAAGTAGTATAATTGATACAGATTTGTTCAATTCAATAATAACTTATATTAATAATTTAAATTTCTTTCAAACTTTAGCTTTTACCCATTTATGTGCCATAATATTTATTTTCTTATCATTAAATTCTTTAATAGCTTTATATTTCGGTGATTATTTAATAAATAAATATAATATTAAAGAAAAATATCCTAGAATATATAAGTTTATTGAATTAAGAAGAAAATTTCAAAGATATTATTTAATTAAAGATTTGATAATAATATTTATAGCTTTAATTGCATTAACTTATTTAAATATTAAATTATTTCTTATGTTTACTTTATAACTCCCCTTCTGAAAGAAAGGATTTCTTAGCATTATTTTTAGTTTAATAAACATTTTATATTTATATATTGACTAAAAAATATAGAAAAAATAAAAGAGATAAAACATCAAGAAACGAGAAAAACGAGAATGAAAAAGTCTAAATAAGCTCTCTATACACACCGACTTTACTATACTCGTTAGATAAAAAGAAAAACAAACTTAATTAAGCCCTTTATTTATAAATTAGTAAATATATACAAATTTTAATTATATATAAAAGTATATTAAATATTCTACTGTAAATGTTTATTATTTATGAAATATTAATATTTATAATGTTATTTTTAAATTATAATTAATCGGAATAGAGGCGATTCGAACACCCAAGAGTTGCCCCAGAACAATTAGCAATTGCCTTATCTTTCCAAATGATTACTATTCCTCTTATCTCGATCAAATTTGATAGAATAAATATAATTTAGATTCTTTTGTGATTTATTTCCTAAATGTTGTATTCTTGAGAATATTTTTATTATTTTTTATACATTATTTACTTTTGTAGTCTTTACCAGATTCGAACTGGTACTATTATCGTGAAGGGATAATGTACTAACCATTATACTAAAAGACCTAGGAAAAAGAATAATAAGTTAAATGTGCGAATTTTGGATTTGAACCAAAACTAACAGTTTATGAGACTGTCGTGCAGACCTTTACACTATATCGCATAGTAAGTACATAATATTTTATTTAGTTTTGTTTTTTTTATGAACACTATTATTGAAACATTTATTACAAACAAAGAGACTCGAACTCTTAAGGAATTACTTCCACTCCTGCTTAAGAGGAGATTGTTTACCAAAATTTCAACATGTTTGCAAAGTTTTATTATATATAAACACATCGTTTTTTATATTCTCTTCTTTTAATTTAAATATTAGTTTATAGTTGTTAATTTATTTTTATTTAGGTGTCTATCTTATTTATTAAAGATAATTAAAGTTAATTAAAGATAATATTCCTATTAATAATATGAAGTTATAATTACAATTCTATAGTAATAACTCTATAATAATTTATAATAATTGTAAATTTTTATAATAAAAAATAAATTTTTATAAAATTTTTATAAGAAGATAGAGATTTAAATTATCCCTACTGTTAGACACTTTCACTTATTAATTAATTAAAAATCACTAATGATAAATAATATAAATTTTGATCATTTTTCTAGAACATATAGAACTTCTTCGAAAGCTTATTTTTTAGTACCCTGTTCCTTGGATGAAATTATTATTGGAAATAAACTAGGAGATTTGTATGAAAATAAAAGAAGTAATAATGCTAATTCGAGACTTGAATTTAAACAATCTATTAAACATAGAATATATATTGATCATCTATATTCACTATTTCAAGATTATTGTAGTTCTAGACCAAGAATTTTTACTATTTTTCTTAAATCTCAACCAGGTAAAGAATACAAAAGTATAAGATTTCATACTTAAACTCTACCCTGTTTTAATTACTATTGGGATTAATTTTATAAATTTGATGGTATAAAATATAAAAAAATTATACCTGAAAACTTATATGATTTCTTAACTCCAATTGGATTAGCTAATTGGATAATGGATGATGTAACTAAAATGAGTGGATCTAATGGACTTGTTCTATGTACTGAATCCTTTACTTTAGAAGAACATTATATTCTTATTAAAGTACTTGAAGATAAATTCAATTTGGATTGTAATATACAAAAATCTTCTAGATGTAGAATCTATATACAAAGTAAATCCAGAAAAAAACTATTAAATTTAGTTAAACCTTATATCTTACCTCATTTCTATTATAAACTTAATATTTATAAATTTAAATTTAATAATCCCCTCCTCTAAAAATAAGGTTTCTTATTTTAAATGGTAAAAATCTATACTGTCAATATAGAGGATATCAGTTCGAATCTGATAGAAATCGTAAAAATGTTAAGTAAAATTTGGTCTTCAAATGAGGTACAAAGGAAATCTTGAAATTTAAAAAGTCTTTATTTATACTATATACACATTTATATACACTTTATTACAAATAATACAATTAAATGAATATTTAGGTATTAAGAGGAATTGAACCTCTGAATAAGGTATTAACAGTACCCCGCAATAACCACTCTGCCATAACACCTTATAAATTAGTAAATATTAAAAAAATTTATACTAATTACAATAATTTTTTATTAATATTTTATTATATATGGTAGGCGCGACTCGAACACGCTTCTTCTCCCACCCAAAGGGAGCGATTAATCCAGTTCATCTTCTACCATTATTAATTTAAATTAACTTAACTCTTTTAAAGAGTTTTTTATAAAAATAAGTATTCTTAATATTAAGGTAATATAATTAAAATTTTATCAAATTGAGAATAGATTTATTGCCTTTCTAAGAAGAACTAATTTGTTATATATCACTCTTCATTTATAAGAGATATCACTCATAAAAAATTTTAATAAATTCTAGTCAAATAAGGAGGAGAGCTACATATAAATTTGTTTTTCTTGTTCACACATGAGATCTTATTTATTAGGTTAGGTTTAAATATGAATATATATTAAATAGAATTATAATAAAAATAAAGCAAAATTTAGCTTAACTTAGGCTAATTCATTAGCCAGATAAAACAGAATTGTAATATTGATTAATAAAAGTTAAAAGCGAACCTTTGAATAAATAAAATTAACATTAGCTAATATAATATATATACAAATTAGAAATAAAAAGATAAACGTGATCTTGTTAATGGTAATTCTGTAATTTCTTATAATCGGTTTAGTATATCTAATATGCCTTTACTTAGTTATTTTTTGTTAATTATTTATTAGTATTAGCTAATTTTGTGATATATACTCTTATTACTTGTTGTAATGTAAAATAAGGTAAAACAGATTTAGACATTATAAAAATTATATAAATTATAGCTAATAAAGCAAAAGATAATTGATTTACATAATAAAATGGGATTAATTGTGGCATATATAATATATATTTTCTTTTCTATTTGGCTCTTTAATGAACTATCTCTACTTTATTTTAATATAATTAATATTTAAATAAGTATATGATAAATAATTATTTACATTTTATTGTTCTATTTTATATAAAACTTTATTTATCATTAAATGAGATAATTAGGGTTTATTTATTATAAAATTTATTTAAGATTTTTATATAAATTTCTTACTATAGAATCTGTATATTTTTTTTATAAAGAAATTCTTGTAATAAACTTTAGTAACTTTTTCTAAATATAATCTAATAATGGTAAGGATCTTTTATTATCCTTAATATAGTCGATTATTCTAAGATTAAGTTATTATATATATTAATAAAAATGTAGAGTGAAATATCTCTACACTTTTATCTTTAAATATAAATTAATAATTAATATAATTATTAAAGATAAAATATAAACATAAATATAAAAGTAGTTAATTTAATTTTTAATAAATTATTTAAAAATAATAATAAATAAATAATACTATAAAAATATAAAAATCTTTATTAAGGGTTAAGTTTACAGATGGTTCTGTAGTAAACCTGCAAAGTTTAATAAACGTAAGGTTCAATTCCTTCTTAACTCTCTTATATTATATATAATTCTCTTAGTTCAATGGTTAGAACATCATTCTTCTAAAGTGTTAATTTTGGTTCGAATCCAAAAGAGAATAAATAAAAAGATAAATCTAATTTAGATTTTAATATTGTCACAGTGTAAAAATACTAATTTTATTATAAAATTTATTCTTTAAATATTAGGATAATTAATTATATAAAAATAATAAAAATTCTTGTAATAAACTTACATATATTAACTTAACTTAATCATGATTTGAGATCATATTGTTTGTAGTATTAATTATAAATACTCATATAACAATTATTCTATTATTTATATTTAAAAATCAAATTAAGGATAGATTATGAGAATATATCTTATAAATTAACTTAATGATAAATAATTATTTTTTGACTATTGTTAACATATTAATAACTTTAATTGATGTTTTAACAGTTATATTACCTATGTTATTATCAGTAGCTTTTATGACTATAATTGAAAGAAAACAATTAGCAGCACACCAAAGAAGAGTTGGACCTAATGTAGTAGGTTATTATGGAATAGCACAACCTTTTGCGGATGCTTTAAAATTAATCTTGAAAGAAACTATTATACCTAGTCAATCTAATAAAGTTTTATTCTATTTAGCACCTGTTTCTACATTAATTTTTAGTTTATTAGGATGGGCTATAATTCCATTAGGTCAAGGATTAACTTTATTTGATTTTTCATTAGGAATATTTTACACCTTAGCCTTATCTTCATTAGGAGTATATGGGATATTATTTGCAGGATGGTCAGCTAATTCAAAGTATGCCTTTTTAGGATCTTTAAGATCAACTGCTGCTATGATATCATATGAATTAATTTTAAGTTCTGCTATTTTAATAATAATTTTATTAGCTGGTTCATTTAATTATTCAACTATAATTGAAGTACAACAATCAATATGGTTTATAGTTCCATTATTACCGGTATTTATATTTTTCTTTATTTCTATTTTAGCTGAAACAAGTAGAACACCTTTTGATTTACAAGAAGCTGAATCTGAGTTAGTTGCTGGTTTCTTTACTGAACATTCTTCTGTTCCTTTTGTATTTTTCTTCTTAGCTGAATATTCTTCTATTGTTTTATTTAGTGCTATTACTGCTATATTATTCTTAGGTGGGTATAATTTACCAGAAATAATAGTTAATGGATCATTTATAAACCTTCAATCAATTATATTAGGTATAAAAACATGTATATTCTGTTTCTTATTTGTATTATTCAGAGCTACTTTACCTAGATTAAGATATGATCAATTAATTTCTTTATGTTGGATTAACCTATTACCTATAGCTGTAGCCTTTATTATCTTAGTACCAAGTATATTAATAGCATTTGATATAGCACCTTACTAATATATATAATTAATAATATTTACCTTTCTTAATTATATAAAAGATTCCATATTTATTAAAAAATTAACTTATAGTAGATATTTATTCATTTATATTACCTAAAAATTTATTGTTTTAGTATATTATATATATATTAATATAATTTTTATATTAATTATCCCTCCAATAATATAATTTAATTATATTAATATTATAATAAATTAGGTAAATTTTTGTATTTTTATATAATAAAAATATTAATAAAATAATTAAAAGAAGTTAATAAAATATCTATATATTGTATATAAAATGAAAAATAAATATAATGACTTAAGTTTATAATATTGCAAAATAAATAATAAAGCTCATAATTTAATGGTAGAATGTTATCTTGATGAGATAATCGTAGAAGTTCAAATCTTCTTGGGCTTATATTTAACAATTATTATTAATAATTCAATTCTAAAAATAATAATAAGAAGAATTATTGTTACAGTGTATACAAATAATATTTTACTAAAATTATAATCTTATATTACCTAAAAATTCAATTATAAAAAAATATTATATTTTAGTCAGTGATTTATAATAACTGCTAATTTAATTATTTCTAGAAATTTAGAAAATTATTAAATTAAATTATATTTTTTATTTTAAAATAATAAATTATTATGAGATTACTTAAAAGTCACTCTTTACTTAGATTATTTAATTCTTATGTAGTAGATTCACCTCAACCTTCAAATATCTCCTATTTATGGAATTTTGGATCATTATTAGCTACTTGTTTAATAATACAAATTTTAACTGGATGTTTCTTAGCTATGCATTATCAACCACATGTAGATTTTGCTTTTAATAGTGTTGAACATATTATGAGAGATGTTAATAATGGTTGGTTAATTAGATATACTCATGCTAATGTTGCTTCTTTCTTCTTTATCTTTGTTTATGGACACATAGGAAGAAATATTTATTATGGTTCATATAAATCTCCTAGAATTTTAGCTTGGTCTATAGGAGTAATAATTTTAATATTAATGATGGCTATTGCCTTTCTGGGTTACGTATATAGCCCAAAATGGTTTAATAGAAGTATTTTTTATGCAATTTTTTTAATTATTGTATATTTCACTATACAAATTTCAATTAAAAAATTTAAGGCAGGGAATAGTGTGAAAAATACAAAGTATAATAAATTAAGTGATAAGGCAAAATATTCTTTAAATAATTTAAATAAAAGAAGTTATAGTACAATTTCTTCTTCAAATAAAGGTAATGATCCTTTTTGTTCAGAAAGATTGATTACAATAATTAAAGAATTAGGGTTAAATCCTGTATATATTTTTGAAAACCTGGATTCAGAAAATATTAGAGAACAAATATTAAATGAAACTAAAGGTTTAAGCGGTATATACATGATAGTGAATAAAATAACTAAAGATTACTATATAGGTTCTGCTGCAACTAATAGATTTTATGCTAGATTTAGTAATCATCTGATTTATTTCAGAGGCAGCAAAATAGTTAAATCAGCAGTAAAAAAATATGGATTGGAAAATTTAGCTTTTATTATATTAGATTTATATCCTAATATAGTTAATAAAGAAAATAATAAGGAATTGTTAGATTTAGAAGATAGATATTTAAAATTGTTATTGCCTAATTATAATATTTTAACTGAGGCAGGTTCTAGTTTTGGTTATAAACATACAGAAGTTGATAGACTAAAAATGAAAGATGTGTTTAATGACGCAAGACGAAAAATGATAGGTAGTTTAAATAGAGGTAAAAAGCTTTCTCCTAAAACAATAGAAAAAATGAGAGAAAAAGCTTTGAATAGACCTCCTATGTCTGATGAAACTAAAATAAAATGTATTGCCAATACAAGACCTGTAGTTTTATATAATCTTAATGGAACTGTTTATGGTGAATATTCTACTATTTTAGATGCAGCTAAATCTACAAACTGTGGTGAAAAAACTGTTAGAAGAGCCTTAAAAACAGAGAAAGGTTTAGTAAAAAGACAATGAATAGTTAAAGACTTATCAAAACAAAGCAAAAAAACAAAAAAATAAGAAATAATTATTTGGATATTTACCCCCTTTTCTTTAATTATATATTCAAGATAAAAGAATAAACATAGAAAAATATAATTTTTATATTATCTTTTTGTTATGTTTATAAAACCTTAAGGTTATTTTCCTTAATTTTATTATAAAAATAGTTAATAAAACCCTGCCTAAACAATTAATTATACTTTTTTTTTATTAAATCATAGTCCCACAAGTAATAATCTTCTGCAATCTTTATAGAAAAAGAAAGATTAAAGTGGTATGTCTCGACGGAGATATAGAATAGTCTTTAAGATTATTTGGCAATATTAGTGAAAACGATCAAAGAAGGTTAAACTTTAAGATCGTCGGTTATATAAATGATCGCGACAGACTGGGTCACTAATGGGTGTCTGAAATGATGCTTAATGCACAGTCGAAACTTTTGGTTGGATTAATTTTAATTTAACTAATAGGATATACGAATTTTAAGTTATTCTAGCTTATAATGTAAATTTACATATTAAGTAAGTTTGTATGTTTTACCTTATGGTCAAATGAGTTTATGGGGTTTCTTTAATAAGCCTCAAATGTATTATTTATTTTTAATTTGTTCATCTTTATTATTAATAACACCTATTTATTTTAATAATAAACCTAAAGTAAGTAGACTTAAAGGTATTTATAGAATAGGGCCTCACAATAAAGATATTATCTCTATTATATTTGGATCTCTTCTTGGAGATGCTCATGGTGAAAAAAGATTATTAGGAGTAGGAACTAGATTTAGTTTTTATCAAGAAGCTGTTCATGTAGAATATATGTTGTTCTTACATAAACTATTCTCTGAATTAGGTTATTGTAATCCTAAATTACCTGTTATTACAACAAGATTGGGTAGTAAAGGTAAAATAAGAAAAATAGTAAGATTTACAACTTGAACTTATACTAGTTTTAATTGAATATATGATCTATGATACAATAATAAAATTAAACATGTACCAGAATGTATTGATCAATATTTTACTCCTTTAGCTTTAGCTATTTGAATTATGGATGATGGAGCTAAAGTAGGTCAAAGTTTAAAATTTTGTACTAATTCTTTTTCTTATAATGATTGTTTACTTCTTATAAAAGCTTTAAATAGTAATTTTAATATTAAAGCTTCTATTCAATCTGCAGGACAAAAAGATCAATATATAATTTACATATGAAAAGAATCTATGACAGATCTTATAAATATAGTATCTCCTTACATAGTACCTGAAATGAAATATAAACTAAATTAAAAATAAATATACATAGTTATAATGTTAAATATAAAGCAATTTTTACTAAAAATTTATATAATGAACTTTATAGCGATACTGATGAAAACAGGTCAAAGATGTTTGTTTAGCATTAAGACCGTCGGTAGAGTAAACTATCGCGACAGACTGGGTCATCGGTGGGTGTCTGAAATGATGCTTAATGTACAGTCGGAATCTTTATTCATTATAAAATATGAAATTATAAATTTCTTATAATGAAGCACAAGGCATTATATTTGTATAATAAATTTTAAATAAAATTATTATAATGTACATGATTTACTTGTTTTAAACATATTAAGCTTAGGCTAGAATAGGTAAATTAAAGATTTGGCAACTGTTATTACTAATTTATTAAGTGCTATTCCTGTATTTGGTCAAGATTTAGTAGAATTAATTTGGGGAGGATTTTCAGTATCTAATGCTACATTAAATAGATTTTTCTCTTTACATTATATTTTACCATTTTTATTAGCAGCTTTAGCTTTAGCTCACTTAATAGCACTTCACACACATGGATCAAATAATCCTAATGGTATATCATCTAATGGTGATAGATATGCAATTCATCCTTATTATATGTTTAAAGATCTTATTACAATCTTTTTCTTCTTCTTAGCTTTATCAGTAATAGTTTTCTATTATCCTAATTTATTAGGACATAGTGATAATTATATAGAAGCTAATCCTATGAGTACACCTGCAAGTATTGTTCCAGAATGGTACTTATTACCTTTTTATGCTATTTTAAGATCAATACCTAATAAATTATTAGGAGTATTAGCTATGTTTGGATCATTATTAATCTTATTAATATTACCTATTGTAGATGTATCAAGACAAAGAGGTAATCAATTTAGACCAGCTATGAAAGTAGCTTTCTGGTTCTTTGTTTTTAATTTCTTCATTTTAATGTGGATTGGATCACAACATCCTAATGAACCTTTTGTATTCATTGGGCAAGTTTCTACTTTTTTCTATTTTGCATGGTTTGTATTTATTGTACCTGTAATTGGTTTAGTTGAAAATACTTTAATAGATATAGCTACTGAATAATTATTGAATAAAATTATTATAATCCCTATATTTATATTTTCATATATTTATATTTTTATATTTTATATTTAACTCCCTCCTTATTTTATTAATATGTTTTTTAAACAAGGAATTATTAAAATAACTATTTCTTTTTATGAATTAAAAATAAACATTAAAAGAAATATATTATATAATATATATTATTCTTAAGCAATCTACTAAAAACATAAATATGATGTGTTTTATTAAATATAATGACATGTATATTTATATATTTATGTATTAATAATTAACTTTTTATCAGTATATATGAGATATTATATATTATTATCTCTATTAATTAATAATAACTTTATAAAGTATTTATAGCTAATTTTCATATTTTTAAAAAAGAAATAAAGGAATAATTTTATTAAAAAGATTAAAGTAAAAATTTAATAATAAAAATTATTACAATATTTAAGAATTAAAAATAATTAATACTATAAGTTTCTTATTTAAATCTTATTATTATTAATACAATTTTAATATAAGAAATTTTTCTAATATTTTATCATATTTATTTACTGTCTGTTATATTCGTAGAGTGTTAGTTAGTTTATTTAAATTTATAATTTTGGTCTAATTTATTTTTTTATTATGATTAAATCACATAATTTCCAATTTTTCCCTTATCATTTAGTAGAAATTTCTCCATGGCCTATAGTTTTAAGTTTTGCTTTATTAAATTTAGCTATTGGAGCTGTAATGTATATGCAAGGTTACTATTCTGGTGATCTTATATTAGAGTTAGGATTTATATTAACTTTAGGAGGTATGATTTTCTGGTTTAGAGATGTAGCTAATGAAGCAACTTTAGGAGGACATCATACAAAACAAGTTAAAAAAGGTTTAGAAATAGGATTCTTACTTTTTGTAGTTAGTGAAGTTTTTGCTTTTTTAAGTATTTTCTGGGCTTTCTTCCATGCTAGTTTATCACCAGCAATAGAAATAGGAGGAGTATGGCCACCTCAAGGAATAACACCCTTAAATCCTTTTGCTATACCATTATTAAATACTATCTTATTAGTATCTTCAGGTGCTTTTGTAACTTATGGTCACCATGCTTTAATTAATGGAAACAGAAAAGATACTTTAAGAGGATTAGAATTAACTGTATTATTTGCAGTTCTTTTCACTTTCTTACAATATTTAGAATACGCTAATTCAACTTTCTCAATATCTGATTCAGTATTTGGTAGTGCTTTCTTCTGTTCAACTGGTTTACATGGTATTCATGTGTTAGTAGGTACTATCTTTATTCTAGTTCAATTAATTAGAACTATAAATTACCATTTAACTAATACTCATCACCAAGGTTGTGAATCTGCTATATTATATTGGCATTTTGTTGATATAGTATGGTTATTCTTATTTATAGCAGTATATTACTGGGGGGGATTATAAAAAAATGAATAGCATAAGTAATTAATATTACTTTTTATTAATGTTATTAAATAAAAATGTACTTTTTCCTGTATTTAAATACTTCACATTAATTAATAAATAATAAAAATAATAGACAATAAAAATTAAATTGTATATTTTCTGGTTATTCTTTATTAAAAATATTTATATTTTTATCACCATTTTTCGTAATGAAATTAAGTAAACTCAATAAAACTTACTTAACTAAAAAGTAAACAAAATAAGTTAAAAAAAAATATTAAAAAAATTTATACTTTTTCAATTATTTAAAATAGAAATTAGATTATAAAATGTCAAATTATATGTATAAATAATTAGATTTATTAAAAGTCCTTAAGGGTAATAAAGCTTTAATAATACTTATGAATCTATCAATATTATTATTTTTAATCGGTATTTTAGGATTTATTTTAAATAGAAAAAATATAATCTTAATGATTATAGCTATAGAGATTATGCTTCTTGCTGTTACTTTATTAGTTTTAATTAGTTCATTTGGATTTGATGATAATATAGGACAAACTTTCAGTATATATATTATCTCAATAGCTGGAGCTGAATCAGTGATAGGTTTAAGTATTTTAGTAGCTTTTTATAGATTAAGAGGAAATATTTCTATTAGATCTTAAAAATTTTATGTATTTATCAATTTTAATTTTCCCTTTATTAGCATCATTTGTATCAGGTTTTATGGGTAGAAAAATAGGTATAACTGGATCTCATATAATAACATGTACTAGTTTAACTATATCTTCTTTATTAGCCACAATAGCATTTTATGAAGTAGGTATATGTGGTTCACCTGTTTCTGTTTATTTAGTTAATTGGATAGATTCAGAATTTATGTCTATTTCCTGGGAATTTTTCTTTGATCAATTAACAGTATCAATGTTTATACCAGTATTATATATATCAACATTAATTCATATTTATACAACTTCTTATTTAGCTGAAGATCCTCATAATCAAAGATTCTTCTCTTATTTATCTTTATTCACTTTTTTCATGTTATTATTAGTTTCTGGTGCTAATTATTTTGTTATGTTCATTGGTTGGGAAGGTATAGGAGTAGTTTCTTATTTATTAATTAACTTCTATTTTTCAAGAATTCAAGCCAATAAAGCAGCAATTTTAGCTTTAACAATGAATAGAGTAGGAGATATGGGATTAAGTATAGGATTCTTTGCATTATTCGCCTTATTTGGATCTGTTGATTATTCAACAATTTTTAGTTTAGCACCTTTTATGAATGAAACAGCTATTACAATTATAAGTTTATTATTATTAATGGGAGCTATGGCTAAATCAGCTCAAATCCCTTTACATTCTTGGTTACCTGGTTCTATGGAAGCCCCTACACCTGTTAGTGCTTTATTACATGCTGCTACACTAGTAACAGCCGGTTTATATTTATTAATTAGATCATCAGCTATATTAGAATTTAGTCCAACAGCTTTATTAGTTATAACTTTAATAGGAGCAAGTACAGCATTCTTTGCAGCTACTTGTGGATTAGTACAAAATGATTTAAAAAGAATAATCGCTTTCAGTACAATATCACAATTAGGTTATATGGTAATGGCTGTAGGTTTAAGTCAATATAATGTAGCTTTAATGCATGTTGTTAACCATGCTTTTTTTAAAGCATTATTATTCTTAGGTGCTGGTGCTGTAATTCATAGTTTCGCAGATGAACAAGATATAAGAAAAATGGGAGGTTTAATCAAATTCTTACCATTTTCATATACAGCTATGTTAGTAGGATCTTTATCATTATTAGCTACACCATGGTTAACAGGTTATTATAGTAAAGATTTAATAATAGAATTAGCTTACGGACAATACAGTTTTTCAGGTATTTATGCTTATATCTTAGGAAGTTTAACAGCAGGATTAACAGCTTTTTATTCATTCAGATTAATAAGTTTAGTATTCTTAACTGTACCAAATGGTATTAAAAATGTTTATTTAAATTCTCATGAATCTAACTTTGCTGTTATTATTCCTTTATTTATTTTAGCTTTATTTAGTATATTCTTTGGATTTGTTTTCTCTGATTTATTTGTTGGGATTGGTTCAGATTTCTTTGCTAATTCTATTTTTATTAACCCTAATAATATTTCTATAATTGAAGCTGAATTTAGTTTACCTTTAATAATTAAATTACTACCTACAATATTTACAATATTAGGAGCTACAAGTGCTATATTCCTATATCATGTATATCCTGATTTTATTAATAATTTTACTGATTTTTCTTTTGGTAAAAAAATTTATACTTTTCTTAACGGAAAATATTTCTTTGATGTAATTTATAATTATTATATCATTTCAGCAGGATTATTAACTGGTAATACAATATCTAAAGTATTAGATAGAGGTGTTATTGAATTATTAGGTCCTTATGGATTAGCTTCAGTATTAGAAAATACTGCAAATAATATAGCAAAATTAGATACTGGAGTTATTACTACTTATTCTTTATATATAACTATAGGAATATTATCATTAATATTCTTAGTATTTGCACCTTTATTATTTGATACTTATATCATATCTGAATTTAGATTAATTGTTATCTATTTTTCAGCTTTATTCTTTTCTTTATTACCTAATTTATCTAATAATCTTTAATTTGTTTTTAATTTATTACTAAAGTTAATTTTTAAAAAACAAAATCAACCTATAAATTAATTAATAATTAAATAAAATAATTTAAAGTTTTATATAAGAATGAATAAAATTTTTTAATTCCCCTTCAAATAAATATAAATAAATATTAACAAATATTAATACTTTAAACTAAAATTATGATTAAAATAACTCAAATAATGACTATATAAAATATTTTTACGTATTAGATTATATAGATTTAATAAATGAATTTATACATTCTAAATTTAAGTAATATACAATTTTTAAAAAAATTAATATAGGAAAATTTTACTACATTTAGGAAATAAAAAACACAACAAATAAAAATAACGAAACACAAAAATGTTAACTTTATTATTAATAACACCCTTAATAGGTTCACTATTAATATTATCTATACAAGAAAATTCTTTAAATAGTAATTCAAAAATGAGAACTATTGCTATTACCACTTCTTTAATTAATTTATTAATTTCTATTTTCTTATGGTTAAATTTCGATTCTAATACTACTCAGTTTCAATTTATTTCTGAATTTGATTACTTAACTTTTGGACATTTAAATTTTGGTGTTGATGGAATAGCTTTATATTTTGTTTTATTAACTACTTTCATTACTCCTATTGCTATAATTTCTAATGCTTATAATATTAATTCTAACTTGAAATTCTTTTTAATTTCTTTCTTGATTTTAGAAACTTTACAATTAGCTTTATTTTTAGTATTAGATTTATTATTATTTTATATATTCTTTGAAAGTGTATTACCTATATTATTTATAATAATAATTGTATATGGATCAGGAGAATTTAGATTTAGATCAGCTAATTTATTTTTCTTATATACATTATTTGGATCTTTATTTATGTTATTAGCTATTTTACAAATTTTTAATTTAGCTGGTACTACTGATTTCCAATTATTATCATTAGTTGAAATTAATGCTGATGCTCAAAAAATATTATGGTTAGCCTTTTTCTTAGCTTTTGCTATTAAAACACCTTTATGGCCTTTCACTGGTTGGTTATATAGAGCTCATGCTGATAGTCCTTTAGCTGGATCTATTTTATTAGCTGCTACAATATTAAAATTTGCTACATATGGTTATATTAGAATATTAATAAGTTTCTTACCCGATGCTACAAATTATTTTGGTCCTTTAGTACAAACTATCGCTATTATCACTTTAATTTATGCATCTCTAACTACAATTATTCAACAAGATACTAAAACTCTTATTGCTTATTCAAGTATTGCTCATATGAGTATTGTTATTTTAGGTTTATTCTCTAATAATATTCAAGGTATTGAAGGTGCTATCTTATTAGCTTTAGCTCATGGATTTGTTTCTCCTGCTTTATTCATTTGTGTTGGTGGAATTATTTATGAAAGAACAGGTACTAGAATTATTAAATATATTAGAGGTTTAGTTTCTTATATGCCTATTTTCACTATATTATTCTTTATATTTACATTATGTAACACTGGTATTCCTTTAAGTTTAAATTTCTTAGGTGAACAATTATCTTTAATTGGAATATGGGAAGAAAATCCTTTAATTTCAGCCTTAGGAGCCACAGGAATAGTATTATCAGCATGTTATTCAATATTCTTATATAATAGAATATCATACGGAACTTATTCACCTAATATGAATAATGTAATTATATTAGATATTACTAGAAGAGAATTTATTATCTTAATATCTTTATTAATACCTACAATATTATTAGGAATATTCCCTAATGTAATATTAGATTCAATACATGTATCAGTATCAACTATATTATATAATGTATAATTAACTAATTATATAGTTATCTTATTACAACATTAATATTACTAATTATTATAAAATGAGTTTATTTATTCCTATGTATATATCTTAGTACATATTATATTGTTTTACCCCCTCCTTACTTATTAAGAATATCATAACAATTTTAATTAACTAATTATTATTAATGTTAATATTTGATTAATTTCTCTATTTGATAGTGTTTATTTTTAAATTATTATAAATAAGTTTTAGTATTGAAGTTGTTATCAGTAAAATTTTTAAGATAAAACTATTTAATATAATATTATATTTTATATTCTATAATAAAAGAATAAGTTGACAATATTATTTTATATTATTAAGGATACAAATTTATATTAATATTATAAAAATATTATTTTATACTGATAATTTAGTAAGTCTTTTTAATTTTTTCAGCTTTCATTTTAATAATTAATATATTGTATAGTATCCCATATGTTAACATAAAAATATCAATATTGAATGAATTATTAAATAAATAAATAAAGTATATAAAATATATTACGTATCTTATAAAGATATTAATTTACTTTATTTATATTTTTTCGAATATATTTATCAAGTTAGTAAAATAACTAAAAATTTAGCAAATAAAAAATTGGAAAATAATAAAAATAAAACAGGGAAAATACTACCTTTATTCTATTCAAATATAAAACAAAAATTATCTTTATCAATGTCTATGAATCCAAAATATAAAGGAACAGAACATAATCCTTCATATGTAATAGGTAATTTTAATGGTTTCTTTAAGAATAGTTCTAAAACAAAAATGAAACTTTTCAGAAGTAAATTAAAAAGTTTACAATTTTATGGAATACAAATAAAAAATTTTACAAAAATAAATAATTCTTTAGATTTAGTAAATGTAACAAAAGAACAATTAAATACACAATCTAAAATCAATAAAAATTCAAAATTAAATAATATAAGTCAAATTAATAATAATATGAATAATGAATATATTGATAATAATATTATTAATAATATAAAATTTCCTTTAAATTTATTAATCAATAACAATTCTAATAATAATATTAAAAATATTAATTATATAAAATTAATAAGTAAATATTATCCTGATTTAGCTGCAAGTAAAAATAATTTATATAAATTTAATTTAAATAATACTAGATTATTAAAAAATATATATACTCTATTACATTCAGCTTTTATTTCTATGCATTGTTTAATTAGTCAACCTAGAATGTCTTATATAAATGAGAAAATAATTATTCAATTCTTTTTTTATCCAGATGTGAAATTATCTAAACACATGAAAGCAAAATGTAGTCATAATATAGTAAATTTATTAATAAATAAGTTAGATTATAAAACTAAAAAAGAAATAACTAACTTATTTAAATCAACCTATTTTAATTCTAAACAAAAAATAATAAAAATATTTAATTTATTAAATTTTAATGATCAAAAAGAAGTAATAAGAAAAATAATTATACCATCAAAACAAATTAAAAAAATAATTGAGACAATAATAAAAAGAAATGAATCATTAAAAATGTCAGATATTCAAGCTCAAAAAAGAATTAGTAGTTTATTTAATAGAGCATTTATTAATTATAATAAACCTATTCATTATTCTGAAGATAATTATAATATCAATAAATTACAGAATAATTCTATGTTCTTAAATATTTATAATCATAAATTAAATATTTTATCTCAATTATTAAGTAAAATTTTTAA
>JBBPQO010000018.1:0-29973 GCA_038092535.1 Xerocomus subilludens | reverse complement strand
GAATTATACTTTGTTCAATTGAACTGATCTGCTGCATTCTATGCCAATACTTTGTGTACAAAGTGTTTAAACAGTCTGCAAATTAGGTCCTCAAACAACCAATATTGTACCAGACAATCTGGTGCATCAACCTCTTGGTCATACCATTGGAAAGCCAGGTCTTCCAAGTACAAAGCTGTGTACAGGGTGTGATCTGTGTCCCTATCCAGACCTGTTACCTTAAAGGTACAAAAGTATTTCAACAACTGGCTGAGCCAGTAATCAAATTTTTCAAGGTTGTCCTGTCCTCCATACTTAGATGGTTTTGGTGGATTCATTGCCTTTACTTCCTGACCTACAGATCCTGTTGGTAATCTGACTTATTCATAGACTCTTTGCAAATATCTTTGACCCATAAAATCCATATACCTGGTGTTTCCAGAGGTAATTCCTTGGAGGTAATTCCTCCTTGCTCTGTGCTCTGTAGGCTATGCCTCACTTTCACTTTCTCTGTCACCATTGTCATCATCATCTGGGTTGTCATCCAGAGGATTCCCTCATGGAGGACCCCCTGCTGGGGATCCTTGTGGAGGTTGGAAAGCTCCACCTCTGTTTGATTGGAAACCTCCACCTCTGTTTGGTTGGAAACTTCCACCTCTGTTTGGTTGTCCTCTTTCAGGGTTTTTCCTCTGATTTTACTCCTGGTGGGGATTATTTCCCCTGCCAGATTACATTTCAACCTGACCTCCTCTGTCATTCCTGACGGACACCTGCCCATCACAGTTATTTCTGCAATAGCTATAATCCTCTTCCAATGCATGATCCCATGCTATTTGATGCAGAATAATAGCTGCCCTATTTCCACTATATACAGTAGGTTCAGATAATGTCCAAGCTTTGTTCCAACAAATATGCTGGATGATTTGGCATACTTGGGGCTAGGCCCCTGCTTCCTTCCAGTACTCTCTCCATTCCAGCTGGAGATGTGTTTCTTGGCATTGAAGGGCTATAAAGTCCTTTGATTTTTACTTTGGAATTAGATGCTAGAGAGGTTGACTGTGTCAACATCAATGATTTACTTGTTGCTTGATCTTATGCAGCCACAACAATGACTGCTTAAACCTTTCCATCAAAGCAGCATTTCACTGCCCTGGGTTTATTCCATGATTATCAAATCCTCCTGGACCTTGTCCATATTGTTCCCATTGGTACTGAATGCCATCTAGAAATTTGGTGACTGATTTGAGGGCCATTCTCGGGTCTAATGGAGCTTCCTTCTCAAGTTGCTCCCTTAATAAAGGAACAACTCTTTCTGTATATACTTGTGCAAGAGGATTCTCCATCCTCAGTGAACTGACCCTTTCAGTGTCACAAAGTGAGAGATCACATTTGGTATACTGAGAAGTTAATGGACTCAGTGGATTTTGATCCTCTTTGTCTCACAACTCTTCTGTAGTGATTTCACTACTCAGTGTCTCAGAGACTTGAAGCTCTCCAGACATGAACCTTTCTGTCCCAAATTGAAAGGCATTTTGTCCTTTGGCTGTGCTCCATTGTGCATTTGTCTTTGGTATCCTAACTGCTTTTTTAGACTGCTCATCTTCCTTTTGAATCTTTTCAGGTTCTTGATGGTGTAGGCCATTGGACAGAGGTTTACTTCCTCCAACTGGTGCCTCAGCCGCTGTAGCCTCTGGCTGGCTATGTCTAGTCATCATATGACTCATCACAAACCTGTTTTCTGAGTTCAAAAAATTGTAAGTTATTGTTATGTGGGCTTCCCACTTTTCCTCAAGCTCACTCAAGTGAACATGAACATTGTGTATTTATGGTAAGTCATAGAGATTAAAGTAAGAATGCAGACCTCCTACAGAGGTTTGCTTTATGTAGTAAAGTATTATGTTGTGCATGTGTTTTATAATATCACATGCACTAAAGCCTGCATGACATATTTACAGTTAGTGAAGCATAGAGCTCCTATGCCTGTTTAGGCATAAACCCCTAACAATGAGGTAGGGGGCATGCACATAGGTATAGTGGAAGTCTTGCTTTGGGGCTGCTGTGAGTTGGGTTAGTTGTGGCAGAGCATGCCTCCATGTTAGCTTTCTCATTGCCTGGTATGCCCTTGTGACCTGGTGTCTAGTAGACATGGATGTCATTGGGGTTGATCCTGTGCTTGACTGTTACCTGTTTGAATTGTCTATGTAGTTCTCTCATCATATGATGTCCCATGTGTGATTTTGGCCTCTCACTTGATCTGATGGTTGCTTGGTTATCAACAAAGATGTAGATTGGAGTCTGTGACACTTCTGTGGCAAGCAGGAGTTTGGCTGCTAGAGTGAGGCCGACTGCCTCTGCTTCATATACCATATGGTTGTCTGCCATTCCAAGGTGGTAGTCCAGGGATTTGGGAGGGCTCTATCCCTGGTAATATACTGCTGCTGCTCCTATTTGGTCATTGATGCCTGAGCCATCCAAGTAGATCCTTGTGGATGTAGGGTTGGATGTTCACATTCAATTGTGGTGAGCAATTGCTAAGTCTTTGTTCTTCATGATGAATGTGTAAATCTTGAGGACATGGGTCAACTAATCTGTGACTATGGAGGAGAGGAGCTTGTACATGGTATTGAGAAGCATGATGGAACAGTATGCTTTTGGGACTGTGAAGTTGGGATAGATGGATTTGCACAGTACTATTGTGATGAATTCCCTCCATGGGTCATAGAAAGTGTTGAGGTCAGTGGCTGCTTGGAAGAGGCATAGAAGATGTGGGAAAAGATGGTCTTTGCATTTCTTGAAAACAATGTTGCAGATGCCGTCTGGTCCTGGAGCCTTGTAGGGGCTGAGCTTTGCAATGACATTGGCTAGTCTGGTTTCTGTGATAATGGTTGGGGTGTCAACTGGGGTTGGATACTGGAACTGAACAGGAATAGATGAGATGGCTGGAGGAGGAGAGAAGAAGGAATGGGCTAGGTAGGAGTTCTTCTCATTGTTTGTGGTCATAAGAGGGGAGTTTTCAGGGTCCTGTGATGATTTGAGGGATGGTATTTTTGAGCTTGTGCCTGTGCTTGCAATGCTGGGGATGTATCTGTTAGCAATCCATAGTTTATTACTCAAGATATCCTCTAGCCAGTCCAACCAGTGTTGCCATTTGGTGTTCTTGAGTACTGTAGAATATCTGTTGTGTTTGATCCAATATTTCTTGTGGATGGGGTGACTCTCCTCATCTTTCAATTGAAAGGAAGAGCAAGCCAGAATCACTAGTTCTTTCTTCATTGTGGTCAACTCATGAGTCCACCAGCATTTGGGGTGTGGGCTGGGTTTGATGATGGGACACAGATCTCTATTGTTTTTTGAAGAGCTGACATGAGGGATTCTGCCACTGATCAGAAGGCTTCATCAGTGAATAGATAATGAGGAGGGGGGATGCAGGAGAGCTCAGCCTCTAGATGGGTGTTGAACTTCTCCCAGTTGATATCTCTGAAGTTGTGCAATGTTTCCTTCTGGGTCTCAGGAATGTCTAGTTTGATGATCAACAAGATGGGTTATGTGATCCATTGCAGGACTGTGGAGGTGAGGACTGGTGACGCATTTGATCTGCAGTATGGTCAGTACAGAAGACATAGTTTACTCTGGTCCAGTTCTGGGAGCTGAAAGCCTGAAGTGTGGGGATATCTTTCTGTAGTGGCATAATGTCATATCCATGATTTTTGCTAAGTTCAACTCCATACCTCCAGTCTTTTGTTCCCACAATCTGTGGAGTGTTCTTGCTTATGAGACCATTCTGAGTCACCAGACTTGCACATGTTTATTCACCATTTGACTATCTTCAATATTCTGTTTGACCATTTATAATATTCTGACAGGTGCTGACACCAGGGGGCTATTATCACTGCCGTGTCTCACCTCTGACATGTAGGGGCTACTGGACATGATCCAGAACTGCCAATGCTGTTGTTCTCACAACAGGTGGGTCCTCTGGACCTCTGCCAGAATTGCCAATACTGTCACTTTGTTCTGTATATAAACTCTGTACTCTGCTCCTGTACCCTCAGTTGGAATATTGATTCTAGTTCTGATTTCCCTCCTTGCCCTCTTGGTCCTCCTCTTGTTGTCCTCTCTCTCAACTCATTATCTTAACCCACCCCTTCCTCAAACCTCTGACCCTCCAATCTCTGACCTCTCATTCTCCAACCTCTGACCTCTGACCCTCTGCCCTACATCCATCCCTCTGAAATACTGGGGACTTGCCTTTGACAAGGGCACACCACATAAGGTGAAGCCAATGTTCCTTCCATCTGGACATTAACTCCAGAGTTCCAGAGTTTCATCAGAAGATCAGGATTGACTTTAACACATAAACCTCAAGTGGTCTGCAATGAGGTTGACCAGCAGTTGTGCATGAGACAGGTAGGTGGAGGTGAGCAGATGCTCATCTTCCCATAGTGGGTAGTGCCAGTTGAAGTCCTCCATCTGTATAACATGGTCAGTCAAGTGTTTGATATGATTCTAGAGTTTGTGTTGAGGAATGTGCAGAGGAGGGTTTCAATGGCTGACAGCTTGATGTTGTTGTAGATGTTGATTAGTGTGCAGTTCCTGAATGGGCCTGAGAATTGGATGACTATGACATCTCCTGAGGGGAGTGGAATCTGTTGCCAACTATTCATGTCTATGGACTTGGAGATGAGGGTGACTGATCTGTATCTAGAGGCTTTGTCAGTGAAGTGAGTGGATGGATATATGGGGTAGAAAGAGTTAGGGAAATAGGTGTTCCCCATGTGGTTGATGCTGGGTTCTTGCTTTGTGTAAATATTCCATTCATTAATTTGGGGACCATTGAGGAGGGAGATCTGGCATGTGCATGAGGTGTTGAGGTTTTGCTGCCATATACTAAGGGAAGTAGATTTATTCCCACTCATGATGCAATAGATGGTTGGGTGGGGGAAGCATTGTGATGATGCTCACTGGTGAGGAGGGAGGGGAATCAGAGATGGAGTGGAAGGAGAAAGCAGCTGAGAGGGGACATGAGAGGATGTGTGTGGGGTGAGTCCACTTGTGTTCAGTCTTCATGGTTTCAGCTTGGATCAGCTGGGAGAATGGCATGGAGAGCATGAGCTATTGGGGTGTATGTGGTTGATTTGTGTGGGTTTGGTGGCACTGGTTATGGTGCTGGATCTTATGCTCTCATTGGGATGGCAGATGCATGGTGGTATATTGGAGGAGGTCTATTTGGGTCTGGCATTGGAGAGGGGGTTGAGGGGAGGGGGATTGACAAGAGAGGATGGGATTCTGATTAGGAGGCATGCAGCCCTTCAGAGAAAGCATGACTTGGGTCCAGGGCTCATCTATCAGGAAGTAGGGCATTAGGTTGTCAAGGTGGCAGTCATCCATGTTTCAACACCTGCATTGGAATTCTGGACAAGATTGGCTGAAGCTGGTGTGGCCATTCCTATGGCAGTTTATGCAGTAGTATTTCTTGAGGTGTGAGTGGAGGCATTGAACATGACCACCACCACATAAGGAGCAGACATCATTGTTGGAGGGGCATGTTTTTGTGATGTGGCTCCATCCTTGGCATTTTACACACTTAATGGGTTTGCATTTTTCTTTACATGGGAAGAGCTTGAGTTTCTCAACAAAGAAACCATCACAGATTGCACAGATTGCTGCAGTGGAGTCCTGGAATGAAAATATTGCTAGGGCATATTTCTGGATGTGCTCATGTCTATAAGTGGATTTGATCCAGCATGCAGAGCTGATGGCTTTTTTCTTCATGCCATTTTCTTCTTCTATTTGACAAAGGATATCAGAATGTCCAATGTTTGAGTTGACTGAGAGATGAGGGACAATGATGGAGTAGCTGTGTTCCTTGATGCTCACTTGGATTTCTAGTTTTTCCATTAGTTAACCCTTAACTGTTTCACCTTTTATCCAGTCTGCTTCCTCTTTTGATGACATTCCTATTAGGATTGGTTCCAAGTGCAGTGTGGTGACTGATTTGATTGTGATCACTGAAGATGTTGAGTCACAGATTTTGGCTATGGCTACTGTAATCTTGGCTTGTCTGGTGCCATTGTCTTCATCTTTTGAGTGGATGAGTTGATCGGGAGAGGGATGATTAGCACTTGTTTGTAATGCAGTTCTGACCTAGCTAGGGTTTCATGGATCTTCACCACAGTGGGGTTGATATTCTTGATGATTGAGCTATAGCTGGTGGTTGACACATGGGCATGGACATGGACAGTGGATGGGGTACAGTGTGTTTCTATCTTCTGTTTCATAAGGTCCAAGGCATTTGAAGAGTTGGAGAGCATTTTGTTTACATGGTCTATAGCAGTGGGAGTGTTATAGGTGGAGGATATCTCTTTCAAGATTTCCACTGAGACAAGAAAGTTGGCTATTTGTGGCTATTATTTTCTCTGCAATGCAGTTACCAGTTGGTCTTCAGCTTTGGAGTTGATGATGAATGAAATCACTCATATGGCCTCTACTGCCTGTTTAGGTAGATTATCCATCTGGGTAACATGGAGGAGTGCAGTGGATAATTGGGTGAGTGTGAGAGGCTTTCCCACCAGGATTAGTAGAAGAGGGTTGAGATGTATGATACCTTCTTTTGCATTCTTGACATCATGAGGAAGATTGATAATTTTTTCCTTGGTTAACTTGGTTGTGCCTTGAGATCTGAGTCATATGGTGGGGGTGGTGGTGGAATGTCAGGTGGATTGTGAGCCTCCAGAGGTCATGGAGGATCTATTTCTCCCAAAGGACATTGAACCTGAGCAAAGTTACTAGCCTGAGTCAGTCCTAGGGCTTTTTGAGGCTTGGGACCAGTGCTTCTTTTGTCTTTGATTCCAAAAAATTTCCAGGGTCCTTGTGGGGGAGCCACATGATATGAGAACAAAGAAGTGTCTATATCTGTTTGATTATTGGTTGTGCAGATCTTTTGGTTTACAATTATCTCATCTATATATTGACTGACAGTGTATGGTGTATGGTGTTTCTTGTGCACAAAGGGTGTCTGAGGGATGCCATCTGCCAACTGCCCAGCAGCCTTAAATTTTGGTGCTTTGACCAAGATTTCCTAAAGCAGGTGCACTTTGATCAAAGATTTACGAAAAAGTGAGCACAGTTGACTGGCTTTCCATACGTCTGAGTTTTTATTGACTATGACTCCTAGAAATTTATATGAGATTGTAGGCATAATGATAGACCCACAGATGTTTATGGGAGTGCAGCTTTTATCTGGGGTTTTCATTTGGCTGAAGTTGATGAGTGTGAATTTGTTGATTTCAAAGCAGAAGTTGTGGGCTTTGGACCATTTGAATCCACCTCTGACTTGTTCCAGCATATCTTGCAAGATGGCATGTGTCTCCTCATCTGTTGGTGATGGGTGGCAATCATGATGAAGATGTAAAATGTGTGGCCATCAAATAGAAGTCTGGTCTTCTTATTGGCTATTATGAGAGGTCTTTGTTTCTGATGCTGCAAAAGTGGACACTATGGTTCTGTCTGCCTTACCTTCTTCTTCCCTCCTGACCCATCAAGAAGGCACAGAAAGTTATTAAAGAAAACAACAATCTGCCTGCTCTCTATGAGATAGGTGATGATGATGAAGAGACCATGTGTGATGTTACCTTCTGTACCAAGGATTTTTAGAATAGGAGGCTTGATTGATGTGAGTCCCTTCCTCTTCCTCATATGCTTCTATACTTGTATGATCAATGACTAAATGTATGAAAATCATTTAGATGATCATACCCTCATACATCATGCAAACTGTCAACTTCCAAGCTCTTGTAGACAGCAGTGTATATATCTTCTATGTTGACTGGCAGCTTATCCACAAATATAGACTGCCAACCACCAGACTTAAGAAGCCTATCTACACTCAAAATGCCGATGCCTTGATGAACAAATCCTGAATCATCTGGTACACCTGTACTCTATTTGTCAATATTGAAGAGATCACTTGACAGGTCCTTGTTCATGTCATGTCCCTCTGAAAGACTAATGCCATTCTTAGTCATTCTTGGCTCAAGAATTTCAACTCTGTTATTGATTGGAAATTCCAGACTATCTCTCTCAACAGTCTATTGATGAATTGAGACTTCTATACACTACCTATGTCTTCAAGACCAAACACCATGATTTCTTCTATAGAAAACCCTCTACCCTTCCTTCTTGTCATATCAATGCCCATGCCTTGTATGATGCCCACTTCTACAATTATTCTGACCAGGAGATGGAACATATGTATATCTAATGTGCCTACAGGAACCTCACCCTCCACTGGATCATACAGGGGATCAAAACACTGTTCCAATTTTTGCATGTTTTGCATTAAACATGATGGTCCCTAATACCCCCTAATTCTCATCCTATACTATTGGTGGATGGAATGAGATACTCACTCCTGGATTTCTATTGGTCTAGGATTCAAAAGATTTGGCTGAGATCTGATGGAATGGCAGCTAAATCAAAATAACAACTTATTGGGACAGTTGTTTGACTTGAGGTTTTGGGGTTACATATATTGGACCCTAGCATGCTGTAATATGATGGCACACATCTGATAAGTATTCTATTATGTCACCCTTATGTAACTACATGTGGCACAGCATATATACAGTGGCTCAAATACAGCAAGTGTCCCAATATTTGCATATTTTGTACTAAAGGCAATAATTTCCAATAACCACTAATCCTAACTGTAGACTGTGAGTGTATGAAATGCAATACACGCACTTGGCTCTCTGCCACTGCAGGAACTAAGGGATTTGAATAACATCTGATGCAATGGTAGTCATTTCAAAATGATAACTCATTGGAACACTTATTTGAGCATATTAGATAGTAGTATCTCAGTCAGATCATAGGATAATGGCTATTATCTGACTAGCCAACACTCAATATTGTTCATATAATATAGCTACATCAAAATAGCACCCTATCTCCCCTTACTGTCTCCATAAAATCCATTATTATTAATCAAATCAATCTGATGGTTACAGTCATATTGGATACTGTTCTAAATGAGTCTACCATCAGTTAGAAGATTATTACACTTGATTCAACCATGGCCAAGTGGTCTAGTGACTGTTCACCCCTAATAATACTGTAACTTCTAGCATAGTGGATATTCAGAATATTATAGGCTTTTGATAGGCCAATATTGCTTCCATAGGGCTGAAGATTGTCCTAAATGTTGAGGACTATCATGTCATTCAGTATACAAGCCAGCTGTATCGATTCTTGTATTGCACAGCTCTATAACATGTTGTATTACCTTATACATAAATATATTGTCTATACCAATATATTGTATGAGATATTGAAGTTGGATTGTAGGAATTTTGAAATGTGGATAGTTGATGAGAGATAATTAAGAGCATGAGAGCCTGTATGGATTGCAATGTTAGTTTAGTTTTTTGCTTGGTTTTATTTGCTTTGTCACAAAAAATTCTGGCATTGTCTTCTGAGGCTGTAGTAGAGATTGAAGACTTTGTCATTTCCCATTGACTAATATGATTGATCATATTGATTATCTCACTCAGCGCCAGTTTGTCTCTAGACAACTACATACCCTCATTGATTTACTCTATAAACTACCACCACTCATGGCTCAACAAGCTCAATTAGTCACAGCTCAAGAGCAAGATGGACCCAGTGTGAGGTGGATGTGCTTGTGGATTACCTCTATGAGCATTGCTTGGAAGCCTCCCGGGGGGGAAATTCAAGTTGTCAACATTCTCTGTTGCAGCCAAATTTATTAGGTCACTCCTGGAGAGTGCTAAGCCAAAGGATGCCCAGAGCTGTAAGTCAAAATGGAATGGTGTAAGTCGCTTCCTAGAATCCATGTCAATCTCATCTGATCATACATCACAGCTAAGAAGCATCCACTCATTGATCTGTGAATGGTGCAACAGATCTGGTATAGGGGCTTGGATTGAGAACAAAGGTGCCAATGTAACTGGAGTTGATGAAAAGAAGGCATTTGATGCTTTCGTATCTCTAAAGGTATGTACTGTTCATAGTTGGTATTAGATGAATGTACTGATTTATTTCTAGAATCATGGCATGTTCAAAGAGTTTGAAAACAAAGGGTGGCATTATCTTAGCAAGGTAGACATGATCATACTGGGGGGTCCACTGGCAACTTTGTTTTCCATGATGCAGCTGCATCAGTCCCGACTTTTACTGCCCAGGACGAGAGCATGGACCTGAATGCAGTCACCACAAGTTCTGTCAACAATCAATTAATCAATCTTCTGACTAATCTCATTGCTGACACTGTTGCATCAACTATGACCACCATCAACACTCTCAATATCTCAGTGTTAGCCCCATCAATTCCCCTGCCCCCACTGTCTTCCTCCTTGCCCATGCTTCCTCCATCATCTGTCCCATTAGCATGATCTGCAGGCAAGCAGTGCTTCTCTATATCAAGTATTTTCCAAGACAACACTGACAGCTCATTTGTCTTCTCATCCAACAATATCATTACCAACATAGTGTCCTTGCCTGTCATTGGCAGCTGCCCAAATAGTAAGAAGTGTGGCCACACCTTGGCACATCAAAGCAGCAAAAGTATGGGCAGTAGGCAGAGAGATCCCTTCATGTTGTATGGTGCCTCAATCCAGAGCATCAATTCAACTATCCAGCATCTCTCTGATTCCATCAACACTTCAAAGCAAGACCCACAGCTGAAGATGATTCCCATGGCAATGCATCTGAGATCCTCAAGGATCTTGGCGATAGGATGCCAAAAGAGCAAGCCTGGTTCATAAAGATCCATTGGAGTAATAGTAGCAAAAATGCTGGAATTTTAGCTGTTTTTTTAGCCCTCAAGACTGCAGACTAACAAGTTGAATTCGTTGAGGATATATATAGTCACCACAGTGTACAGAGTAGCTCTAGCGGTGTGTGTGTCATGTAGTCTCTTGTCACAGCTATTGTATTTGTTGAATCAAATTGATTGTTGTCTGACATTTGTCTCAAATGGAAAGGAAAGCAGTAACACAGAGCCATGCATATACAACTAGTACAATTCATCTGATACAGTGAGGTGCAAAACTGTTACAATGTTTGGTACTTTTGGAGTATACATGGTGTGCTCATGGAGGGTGTGGGAATTTCGCTTAGGGTTGGTGGGGGCGTGGGAGCTACCAATCCTTGGCTACATTTTGGTTCCTGGTTCATGTGATTTGGCTCAGAGGCTATGGAGATATGGTCACTTTAATCCAGAGACATCATTGTAACAGTTTTGCACCTTTGGATATCAGTGGTAGGATTTTAGTGAAATGAAAGGATTATTGGTGTTTTCTTGTCATACAAATAAAGATACACATATAAATATCATGTCTGAGCTTGAATTAGTTCCCACAACTCTTTCTTTCCAACCATTATCATCATGAGATCTCTTTCTGCCACTCAGGAGAACACTATTCTTTCTCAGCTTGATGCTGGTTATTCTACTTGCTCTATTGCCTCTACTACTGGTATCAGCATTGCTACCATCTCCAGACTTCGTTCCAAGGAGTGTTTCAACCTTCAAAAGTCCTCTGAAGGTCGCCCATCAAAGCTTTCTCCTGCAAATGTTTGCCATGCTATTCATTTTATCTTATCTCAGAAGGCAGAGAATGTAGTTCAAGTGACCAAAATATTCTCAAACATCATCAATCAGCCTCTCCATCCAAGTACCACTCATCATCACTTGAAAAAAACTGGGATGAAGGCTGTAGTCAAGACCAAATGCCCTCTAGTCTCTGCCAGACATTGCAAAGCATGTTTGGACTTTGCCTATGCTCACAAGGACTGGACTCTGGAGGACTGGAAGAAGGTGATATGGTCTGATGAGACCAAAATTAATTGCCTAGGGTCAGATGGCTGCAAGTGGGCATGGAAAAAGCCAGGGGAGAGGCTTAGTGATAGGTTGGTGCAAGGAACTCTCAAGTTTGGAGGAGGTTCTGTGATGGTATGGGGCTGTATGACTTGGGAGGGAGTTGGATTTGCTACCAAGATTGATGGTAGGATGGATGGTGATCTTTAACTTCAAATATTGAAGGATGAACTGCTCAATACCTTAGAGCATTATGATCTCAATCCTCCTGACATCATCTTTCAGCAGGACAATGACCCCAAGCATACCTGCAAAAAGGTCAAGGAGTGGCTGGGGGAGCAGGAGTTTAGGACTATGGTGTGGCCTGCACAGTCTCCTGACTCAAATCCCATTGAGCATCTCTGGGGTTATCTCAAAAAGGAGACTTGCAGAGCAGGAATCCCCTCCTAGTAGGATTCATGAGTTATGGGATAGGATTCAGGAGAAATGGGAGGAGATATCAGTTGAATTGTGTTAGGGATTGATTGAAAGCATGCCTAGGAGGGTTGAGGCAGTGCTTAAAGCCTAAGGAGGTTATACCAAGTACTAATATTTGTCAAATACCCAAATGATTATTAAAAGGTGCAAGACTATCACAATGATGTCTCTGGATGAAAATGGCCATATCTCCATAGTCTCTGAGTCAAATCACATGAACCAGGAACCAAAATGTAGCCAAGGGTTAGTAGCTCCCACGCCCCCACCAACCCTAAGCGAAATTTCCACACCTTCCATGACTACACCATGTATACTCCAAAAGTACCAAACATTGTAACAGTTTTGCACCTCACTGTAGATAGTCATCATCGTCATCATCACTATCAGTACTCCTTCTCTGACTGTGATCTTGAAGGATAAGTTGATAATCATCCCACATCTGTTGGGCAAAAGCATCACACATGCAGCTTGCCTTGCCCTGATTATTGTCATTCCCTTCTGCCACTACTTCAGCTTCATTGGCATTTTCGTCATCCAGCAAGTCATCTTTGTCTTCATCACTGGTTGTGCTTCCAGTATTGAGAGGGTCATGTTCAAGGATGAAATTATGAATGCATGCAAGCACAGCAGATAGGCAAGACTGAATGTCAAGCTTATATTTGACAGGAAGGTGAAGGATATCAAATTGCCATTTGAGAATTCCAAAAATGCACTCAATAACATTCTGAGCTGCGGTTCTGAGGGCTAGATAGAACTGTCAACCAACAAGATAGTAGGATTTGTATACATACATACTGTCAATTAGCATGACCCCATTCAGCAAGGTGATAACAGACTCTCCGATATGGAACCAGAAGGCTCAGTCATAGAGAGTAGCCTGCATCAGCCAGAAGATATTTACTGTGTGGTACTTTGAGATCATGCATTCTTGCATCCTCATAAATATGTGCATCAGACACTGATCCCTCCCATCCAGCAAGGATGTACATGAATTCCAGATCAAAGTTACAGATAAAAAGTGCATTTTGAGATAGGAAACCCTTATGGTTTTGAAAGCAGCCTTGCAATTGAGCTGGGGGCGGCACAGGGATATGACTGCCATCAATCACGCCAATTGCATTGTGGCAGTAAGGATAAAACTTTGTATTGTGACAGATCTTGGATGGACAATGATGGCTGGTTGGAAATCAGATATACTTCTGGTATAATGGCCAGCTAGAAAAAGCCTCAACCATTTTCTTGAAATATCTGTACAAAAATAAGATCTTTGTTAGCCTTCCAAAAAACACTTACCAGGAGATCATATCGTTGGATCGTTGGAAACATTCTGCAACATGGCTGGTTATCAAGCCAGTAACTGACATGTATAGAAAAATAGCAAGTTGTTCCTGTAGCATGACACGATTGGTATCAGTGAAGCCAATTGCATGCAATTCAATAACCATCTGAAAAAAAAACCTCTTTGCTTACACCAAGTTCCATTCTGATGCAATCTGGATGACTGCCAAGAAGCTTGAGGACCCAGTGATATCCAGTGAGGGCAGAGGTATGATATGGGGTAAGTGGAGCATGAATTCCAGATAAAGCTTCAAGGAGGGAGAGCAAAAAAAGTTGGATGAGTTTGAGAATGTTCTAAATGATCTCCTTATGGGCTTCTGGGACAGCATTAGCACAATGGCACATAAAGAATGTTGATGTATTCATGATATGCTGACTTCAATCTCTGCTATGGCCTTGGAAGATGATGCTGGTATTTTTTGTAACAAAGCAAATAAAACCAAGCAAAAAACTAAACTAACATTGCAATCCATACAGGCTCTGAAATTAATGTACTAAAATGGATAAAACAGTCTAACTGATAAACTTGTCTATAAACTATATTCATGTAGGGAATATTATGAAGCTGTGTGACACAAGAAACAATACACCTGGCTTGTACAGTAAATGATATGATAGTCCTTAACATTCAAGACAATTTTCAATCCTGTGGACAACTTTCATTTGTTTCTTTTGTCTTTCCTCTAGAAGAATTGCTTTCTGATGTGGCCTATGGAAGTGTACACTATGTCAGATCATTCAATAAGTCCAACCAAAGAAGAATAGAGTAGTAGCCTTCCTTCCAATCATCCTGCTATTAACAAATAGGCTATTCTTCAACAAATCATTTCTGACAAGACCAAAATGCTGTTTATGCCACTCTGCCACCATTCTATTATAAAATACCCTCAATGAAGCTTTATAAAAGGCTGTAGTAAAAAATCAAAGTATTTACAGTAATTACTTCATTTCTGTTTATTTCTGATGTATATGATTGTTTATTTGACATATCCTATTTATCTTAGTCTTATCCAACTATTTCACTCTCCTCCAGTCTTCCACAGTCCAATTCTCATACTTGAGAGCAAAGACTAACCTTTTTTTCCCATAATTGATAAAACCTGTATTTTGTTTTCCTTCTCATAGCCTCTCATAAAGCTTCATTGAGGGTATTTCATAATAGAATGGTGGCAGAGTGGTATAAACAGCATTTTGGTCTTGTCAGAAATGATTTGTTGAAGAATAGCTTTGTTAACAGCAGGATGATTGGAAGGAAGGCTACTACAATGTCTATTCTTCTTTGGTTGGACTTATTGAATGATCTGACATAGTGTACACTTCCATAGGCCACATCAGGAAGCAATTCTTCTAGAGGAAAGACAAAAGAAACAACTGAAAGTTGTGTCATTTCTTTAATTGATAAAAATGAGTTTTATGTCACAATAAGAACATACACAAAGTTGTATCCTATATATATAACCAATGCACAGGCTGACATGTTGAGACATGTGTGCATTGTACAATCTCATCAATTATTCACCAAGATTGGGCAGGGGATATCCAATGTATATCAGGGACATATGTGCATTGTATATCCCTGTCAATCATTCATTGAGATAGAGCAGGGAATAGCTGACATATATCTGGGTAACAATGTAATCGCATGGTTCATTTCAGGTCTAACATGGAGATTTGGCATGGATGACACCCATGAGTATTGGGATAGTGTCATGATATTCAGATAGTGTGTGTGATATGTGCTAACCCTAAGATCCTTGGTGTAAACTTTTGTATTGTTTCTGGCAACAATGCCAGAATCCAAGACATGTACATAATTTAAAGATTGGTTGCATAATTGCGAAGAAAAACATTGGTTGTACATTTTTCACAAACCATTGTGTAGTGGAGTTTATATATGCTATCCCCATGCAGTTACATAAGGGTGATATAATAGAACACTTATCAGATGTATGCCATCATATTATAGCATGCTAGGGTCCAATATATGTAACCAAAACCTAAAGTCAAACAACTGTCTCAATAAGTTGTCATTTTGATTTTGCTGCCATTCCATTAGATCTTAGCTAAATCTTTTGCATCCTGGACCAATATAAATCCAGGAGTGAGTACTTCATTCCATTTACCAATGATATAGAGTGAGGATTTGGGGTTATTGGGGACCATCACATTTAGTGCAAAGCATGCAAACATTGGGACAGTTTTTTGAGCCACTGTCATTTCATTCAGTGTTTAGACTCTGAGAAGAATTGGAAGAGATAAGAACAGGGATGTCAGTCACCATTGGAGTTATTATGAAGGATAATGGTGCCAGAAGCAAACTTGAAGGTGTCAGTGGCAATGGCAATGGAAGTTTTGAGGCAGGGAAGATAGAGGACCAGTTTTGAGAGGAAGAGTTTCTTCAATGAGTCAAAAGCACCTTAGCATGTGGGGAGTCCAGGAACAGGCAAGACTTTCCTTGGTGAGGTCATGCCAGTGCAAATCTGGTGGATGTTGCTGAGAAGGAAGAAAGTGAGGAGATTTTAAACCACAGTCTCAAGCATAGCAACAAGCACATGGTTGTGGCACCAGCGGCTGCAGATGCTAATAAGTGCTGCCAACAAGTGTCAAGTTTCACCAGTAACCCTATGCCCTATTGTCAATCCACTCCATTGGCACACCTTTGCAATTCCAAACCAATGGAAACCAAGCTGTAAGTATTTTCAAGTCTGAGTCAGGCCAACCTCATCTGAAAAAAATTAGCATTGCTGGATATGATTGAGCCACACATTCAACACTTCTGGGCTACCCATCTAAATGACCATCAGATTGTTGAAGAGCTCAGGAAATTCATTGATACATACAAATATGGCATTGGATATGTAACTGAGTCTTTGGATGAATCAGATCTGATGTATGCAATTACTAGACTTACCAAGTGTGTGGAAACCACAATACCCTGGGACTTACTTGTTGTTAAAGATGGGACTAATCTCCATATGAAACTCTGGAATGCTGGAGTTAGAAACTGAATGGAAGGGATGTTGGCTTCACCTTATGTGGTGTGCCCTTGTCAAAGTCTGGTCCCAAGCATTTTGGAGGATCAAAGGATGTGAGTTGGAGGTCAGAGATCAGAGGGACAGAGGTTTGGACAGAGGTTTGGAAGAGTGTAAGGATTGAGAGAGAGCAAGGGGAGATCAGAACTAGAATTGATATTTGAACTAAGGTTACAAGAACAGGGTATGGAGTTTATATACAGAAAGAAGTGACAGCATTGGTAATCCCAGAGCATCTCTGGTAGCCCCTATGCTGTATGTTGGAGGTGAGACAATACAGCAACAGCTATTTGATGTAGCCCCTGTATCAGCACCTGTCAAGGTAATACAAATGGTAGAATAAAATATCAAAGATAGTCACATGACAAGTAATCATGTGCCTGTCTGGTGACTCCAGATGATTTTGTAACTGAGAGCATTCTAGAGTTCACAAGAGCAGAGGTCTGGAGTTATGGAATTTGGACTTGGCAAAAGACATGGATATGACACTCATTTATGGCAACGAGCCCACACTGCAGCCTCTATCCATAAAGATATGGTAGTACTGCAGGAGGCCTATCCAAATACTGGCATTCAAGATATGGTGAGCCTGCTCTTCCATGAGCATGGTCTTAGTGTTGCAAGGTGAGTTACATTACCAAGGCAGTATTTGTTATTCTACTCACAGCATTAAATCACAAGCATGTCATGCATGAGTATTTTACTATATGCTCTATAAGCCACAGCTTATATGACAGTGCAAGGCTAATCATCTTCAGTGGCAGCATTTCAGGGCAGCTAGTGTCAATGATATCTGGGCAGTAGACCAGCATGATAATTGGCTGCAGTTTGGCCTTGTGTTGCATGTCAGAATCAAACCTTTTTCAGTTGGATGAAGATCTGGCATTCCAATCACAATCTCCAGTTTATTTTGTCATACTATCTTGAAACAGTGGAAGACCTTGAGGGTAAGTTGAATATCAGTCAACCTAGAGTTGAATGCTAATATACAGTGTGTCACACATTGACCCCAAGCTCCCACCAGGATCCTTTCTGAAGCTCACACCCTTGCTCAACAGACATCAAACATCCATCCTCATATGGCACCATATGGGACATTGTCTGCTCAACTACCATCTAAGACACATCAAGAAATTTCCATCCAGTGACTGTCCTCACTGCCCAAACAAACCTGAAACAGTCATTTACTTTATTCTCTGATGCACCCACTATGTCAGGACATGTCCTCCACAACCAACTCAGAAGATGTGCATTTAACATGTGCAACTACCCACCTCCAGGGATAATTTCCCACATCTCCTTAGCTATGTTAAATAAATGGTTGCTTCAAAGTGTCCCTCAGTAAAATCCTGTCCCATTACAACCCACAATGCTAATGTTCCCCCTCTTCTCTCCTCTCACTCTAGATACAATACACTCTAACCTGCATACTTATTAACATAGCAAACATTTAATGTTGAGCCTGTCAACATATAGAAGTCCACATAGCCATGTACATGCAAAGGTAAAATCAGTTAGCAAAGCACTATATAAAGATAATATAATGCACAGCACTGAACATGCCAGCAACACCAATGTGACATTCAAATCTGACCAACAGCTATGCATCTGCCCAATGGAAACATCCTCTTTTACTTAGTTTATTATTCTCCCCCCCACTTTTATCCACTTTGGTAGACAGGCACATGTCCTCTGTAAGAACTATGACACATAAGAGTCTGTAATATGATGACTATATGAGCACGTGTCTATTCAAAGTGAACATGGTGGGAACTTACCTCTCAACACTGTTATAGAATGGGATGAGAGGTGTTTCTGTGTTGGGGATGCTTAAGTAGAATGTTTGAATACCAAAAGGCAAAGTCAGAGCTATGTCACACTGCATGCTCCAACACTCCCCCACAGCATGACAATCATGACTCCTTCCAGAGTGAAACAATAGATAGACCTAAATGGTCATGGGGATTTGTGAAAGAAGGGTGAAGAAGAGCTTTGGTGAAAATATTGGCAATATTGAAAGATGAACAGATATTGACAAGCTTCACACAAGAAAAGTGAATGTGGTGTCATAGATGTAGGTATTTTGTTTCAACATGGTGCATGTGGGAGTGGAAAACAGGATCTTCAGTGAGTGCAATGGCACTCCAGTTGTCACATATGAAAGGCATGGCTGTGAGATGCAGGGATCTGATGGCCATGAGGAGTGAGTGTAACTATAGTCTTGTGTGGCTTCACTGGCTGCAATGAATTCTGCTTCACAGGAGAAGAGGAATGGAGAACACTATTGATGAGAGCATCAGGTGCAGAGAAAGAACAATGGATGTCAATGCAAACCACAGAGTTTGTATCTATGTGACTGAGGAGACATGCTGGGTGTTCCCCACCTAGTGTGAGTGCTAGATCTTGTGTTTCCTCAAGATACCAAACTACTCATCTTGCTGCCTTCCAGTGCATAGATCTACTGTATAACAGTCTAGATAACAGCACAATTGATGTACTGCATAGGCAATGTCAGGTCTTGTCCTAACTGTCAGGTACATGAGTGACCCAACAAGGGAACAGTAGGGGGTTTGAGCAAGTAACATTTATTTGTCGTGTGTTGCAGGTGATGTGGGTCAAGATAGTCACAGACTAGGATCCATTGGGATATGTACTGGATAAGCATCCTCTAGCCTGAATTGTGTGACAATATGGTTAATAAGGGCAGTTTGGGAGAGGGAGACAGTATGTGCATGGTGATCACATTGAATCACTATGCCTACACAAAAATGTGTATCACTGGCATCAGATACAGTCCAGACAGTCTGTAGTTGGTTGCAAAATTGGTGTAGAGTTGATTTCAAATTGCCTATGAGGAAGAAGTCATCCATATGTATTGCAACAATGACACTTTCCCCTGCAACAGAGTGAAAATAAATGCAGTATATGCAATCAAGACAGGAGAAACCTCAAACAGTCATTTGCACATGTAAGGTCACATTCCATACCTGCCCACTCTGTTTTATACCATTTAGACCTTTTTGTAGCTCCCACACCCAATCTTCTCTTCTGGGCTGCTCAAATCCTTTCAGTTGCTCCATAAAACAGCCTTTATCTGTAGCAAGCACACCATTGAGGTAAGCCATTTTGATATCTAGTTGTTCCATTTCCCAGTCCAATGAGGCCACAATGTGTGTGAGGACATGGAATGACTTGAGGCATGCAGTTGGTGAAGATGTTTTATAATAATCTTGTCCATATACAGCAGTGTAGCTGCAACACATGTAATAGGCTTTAAAATGACTAGGGTTCCTGGCTGTGTCAAGCTTAAGTTTGAAAATGGGTTGTCCACACATAATTTTGCAACTAGGAGGGACAGTGGAATGTGGGACAAGTTTGTAGATCTCCATGTGTTTGAGGAAGTCAAATTCCTCCTATAAGGCCTGGTGCAATTCTGCAGCAAGTGGAGAATTCATGGCCTCTGAATATGTTGCAGGATCACCTGGATAGAGGAGATATAAGTCAGCATCAATGAGAGCATGGTCAGGGCATGGGCCATTGTCCTCATCATCATTCAGCTTGCATCTGATGAGCATAGGCAGGTCTATGTCATCCTCAGTCAAAGTGGCTTGGTTGGCTAACAGTGGATAGTCAAGACTGTGCATTTCACAAGCCTTGAGCAACAGTTTTTAATGTCAACTCAAATGGTGGGGTGTGGGAATTGTAGAAGCTATGGCAGGTGTGGGGGATGGAGGGTGTGAAGGGCATGAAGGTGGTATTGCCTCTTGTGTGGGTATTGTTGCATTCAGCAATAGAGGATTGGTGTCTTGATGCAATTCAATAAAAGATACATGGTAACTTGTGATGACTTTCCCTGTCTTTTAGTGGAAAAGGCAGTATGCTGTAGAGTCTGGGGTTAGCCAATCAGTATGCACTCTATCAAGTGGTTGAACACCTTTGGGTTGTGGGAGTTCTGGACAAGAATGAAAGCATGGCAACCAATTTCATGCAAGTGTGAGAGGTTGGGGCAGTGTCCAAATCAGCATTCATATAGCACATGACCTTCTTGCAACTTCACCACAGTGTAATTGATGAGATAATATGCAGTAATTAGGAACTCATCCCAGCAGTCGGTGGCCATCTGACAGGCAGATCACATCAGACATGCCTTACCCATCAACATGTGATGAATACATTCAACACATCTGTTGTGAGCTGAAGTGTGTAGCACTGTGAATGTTGTTGTGTATTGCATGAGGATAACCATTCTGAAGGTCATGATGTTTTAATTCACCATTGTCAGAACAATAGATGCTGAATTTGAGTGATGTTTAAAGTATGCACTTTCTCCCAGGCAAGCAGAGCTGTGTATGCATTGGATTTCACAGCAAGAAGTATGGTCCAAATGAATGAGGAATAATCATCTATAATGTTCATCATGTGCTTGTAATCTAGTGCTAAAACATGCTCAGGGAAGTCCATGAGGTCAATATGCATGATACCCAGCTTTCTATCTGCTTGTTTACCCTCTCTAGACTTAGACATGCTGGAGTGGGTCTGTTTTCCAACAGTGCAATGGGTACATGTGCCAGGAGATAGAGCAAAGTCAATGTGCATACCTTCTGCATGACCTGATTTGGCTAAATGACATACAGCACAATAGTTCACATGCCTCAAGCAGCCATGCCAGGTGTGCAGTGTGGGTGTGTGCTGTGTGTAGGGCATGTTCAGCTGACAGTTGCCCACCACTGAGGACATAGAGATAACAGGAGCTGAGGTCACTCGAGAGAATCTGGATGCCATCTTGGGCTGTGACCCAACAGCCAGAGGCTTCAAAATGGACTGCACATCTGTTCTGAGAGCAGAGTGCAGAGACTGATACAAGATGTACAGTTGCAGAAGGAACAAACAGGATGTTATGTAGCATGATGACCATACCCTTTGCAATCACAATTTGACCATACTGATGCCTACCACAAATACCAAGGAACCACCCATGCCACTGATGGACCTGGGGATGATTGGTTTGAGGGTGTAAAGGTTGGACTTGAAATTGCTGAGATGGATAGATGCACTGCTGTCAAGGTAAAACATAATGATTGCAGGATCAATAGTAGTAGCTGTGTGCTGTTGCAGTGCCTTGTATGTCAGTCCAGCAGAATTCACAGGTTGGGTGTGCACACACCAGTTGACCAAGGTGATGGGGGTAACAAGACCTCATATTCCATGGTGTCTGCAGCTATTGCCTCATATATGAAGGCAGGAGTGATGGTATCTGAGGCTAATCCTGTGAACTCTGAGGTGATAGGCACATAAGTAACAGATGTGTGGGTAGATATAAGAGGGTCAGCTATTGCAATGAAAATGGATTCTCTGGTGTTAGCATCCAAGATGTATGCATGGCCAGAGGTGTTATAGCAGAGATTCCCAGCTGTGGATGGTTTGGTTGGTCCCTTGATGGTAGGGCTGGTCCCTTTCAGTTTTGACACTTTCACTGCACACTTCTCTGTGAGTATCACATCATGTTCACCAGCTCAGCTGCCTCCAGGATGCCAGCATTGCTTGCAGGGATGTCAGGCACCTCCACAGATTGTGCAGCATGTGTCATGCCCCATTTGCAAACAGATATTGCACTTATGGCTGGCTTTCTGGTGCAATTTAATGGCTGTGGTAATGGCAGCAAGAGTAAAACCACCAGTTTGGCATTGTTTTTTGCCATTGATAAGTTGTTGTTCTATTTCGAAGTGTCTAGGGGCATGGCTCAATGTGTAGGGGTCCATGGCAGAGCTTGCATTGACACAATTGGCTATGTGGTTGCAAATGTTTGGGAATTCTATCAAGAGTGTGTTCATGAGGAAGATAAGCATGAAATTGTCCTGTTGAGAGATGCCAATGGTGTATATGCAGTCTATGATGTCAAAGTTGTGTAGCCATCATTGCCAATTGTTTGGACCGTTTGAACTAGACTCTGAGCACATCCTATATAAGCAGGATTTGAGAGACTGGACCAAGTTTCTTGTGTCTGGTGCATAGGATGTTTGAGGCATCCGCATTGGATGCATTACATAGGAGGAGGCTTTCTTTATGTGTGCAGCATGTCTTCATGGCAGTGATGACACAAAGATTGTTGATATCCCAGATCAGACTGGATTCAACAGAGTCTGTGAGGCAAGGAATGGTGCTGAGAACATAGCTACTGCATGAGTTCAATAGGAATAAATTTATCATCAGCTCTGACCAAGTTGGCCAGCTATGCTTCCCCATGTCAAGCTGTTCTATCTTGTCAAAGTTTGCATTGCTGAGTTTCAGCATTTTGATAGTGTTTATGATAACAGGTATGGCTGGTGCTGCAGGCATGGGATTGTTGGCCTCTAGGATAGTTGGGATTATGACATTGGGGCTTTCACACATCTGGGAGTTTTTGGGGTTGGATCTGGTGGATGAGATCATGGGAAGAGGAATGAGAGCTTAGGGTATGACCATTTATCGAGATGATGCAATATGTGTGGTGTGGCCCTCCTTGCCCAAAGGGAATTTCATCTTTGCTCACTATGGCAAGAGTATTCCCTAGCAGTGTGGTTGATCCTGCTGGGTCCTGTCATAGAGTGGGTTCTTTAGTTCAGAACCATGCAGGGCTCATAAGCTGTAAGAACTACAACACACATGAGTCTGTAATATGATGATTATGTGAGCACATGTCTATGCAAAGTGAATGTGGTGGAAATATACCTCTCAACACTGTTATAGAATGAGATGAGAGGTGTTTCTGTGTTGGGGATGCTTAAGTAGAATGTTTGAATACCAAAAGGTGGAGTCAGAGCTATGTCATGCTGCATGCTCAAACATCCTCCTCCATCTACATTCACATCTACCTACACACATCTGTTACACATACTGGAAGCTGTTGATTTGACACCCTAAGCATCTGAAACTGGTTGGTAGGAATGGCAGGACCAAAGGTGGGCCTTACAGCCCACCTTTAGAGCATTTGCTAGGACAGGGATATAGCAGAACATAGATGTCCCTTTAGCTCCCCATTCATATTATCCTACATAGGGTTAGTCAACCCCAAATGGACAGAAATGGAACAAATATATATATACTCATAAGGTTTTGGAAATGCAAAGTGTTGTGGTTTGCTCTATTATGTTACATGTATAAAATCATTTACAGTCATATGTCATACTATGTAAGCATGCATAACATTCTCATTTTATTAGACATTTGTTCTACAATATGATTGTGCATGTAACTCACAAGAAATTATATCCAACCATCACTGGACAGACACAATCATAGCCAATTTACACTGGAGTTCACTTTCTAACCATGTTCATGTGAGCATGACCACTTGTGCCCCATTCCAACCATGTCCTCCAAGCACACCCACTTGCCTCACCTCAGCCATGTCAGTCCACCTCCCAATCCTCTCTGTTTTCTGCCTCCCACCTCAGCTATGTCCATTCACCTCCAAACCATCTCTGTTTGAGCACAATTGCTCACCTCTGACCTCAGCTGTGTCTGTTTGCCCCCAACTGTCTCTGTTTGAATGCAATCACTTGCCTCCCACCTTAATAATGTCCATTCACCTGCTAACTGTGACCATTCAAGCATAAATGCTTGCATTCCACCTCAACCATGTCTATCTGCCCACATTCCACCTAACTAAGGGATGACACAGGTAACCCTTGGCTCATTTGAGGTTGACCCATACCCATACCCTTGCCAACTCATATCCTAAGCAAAGGGTCAAGGGTACCTGTACTAAGTGAGACAATTCATATTTCAAACTAGTGTACAGTACTTTATGCCCTCAATACCTAATAGTGTTAGGGATTAGTAATTTCCATACACTACAATGTTAAGCAATATGGTAGACCACACATTGACCAGCTGGGCTATGGCTGTGCACAAATGTCCATGCATGGTTGTGCAACAAACAAAAGTTCATTACTGATTAGCATACACTATGAATTTAAGCAATATTGTAGTCTTGGAAGACCACACATTGAGCACCTGGGCTGTGGCTGTGCATATCTGTCTGTGGGTGGGTGGCCATCCAGGATGGCCATCATCACACAACACAAGTACAACAATATGGCAAACACAAGTACAACTTGAACAATAAAACAATATAGACCACATCACTTGGGATTGTTGATGGCTGTACTAGATGATTTCCAAGGCCAAATATCATCTGTGGATGTTTCACCAGAATTGGACATTAAATGTCACAGTGGCAGGGAGAAGTTTAGTTTGATAGGATATGTATTATACCATATGTAACTACTACTGCTTATGAGCTCTTATAGCTTTGCCAATCTGGGGACCCATACTATGGATGTGGTTTCCTCAAGGGTTATTGGCTTTGTACCCATACCCATACCTGAGTCATACCCAGTCATAGACCTGTGGGTTTATGGGAACCTGTGTTATTCCTTACACCTAACCATGACCATTCCACTTGTGTCCCACCTTAACCATATCTGCTTGAGCACAAATGCTCCTGTCCTACCAAATTATGTTATGTGAGCATTACCACTCATTGCCCATCTTGACTGTGTCCCTTGAAGTGCAAATGCTCACTTTCTGCTTCAACTATGTCCATTCAAACACAATCACTTATTTTCCACCTCAATTGTGTCCATTCAAATGCAAGCACTCATGTCCTGTCTCAACAGTGTCTGTTGAGCAGAGGCACTCACATTTCACTAACCATGTCTGTTCTGCTTGTGTTCCACCCCATCTATATCCATCCAAGTGCAAACACTTGCATGTCATCTAACCATGTCATGCAAGCACAACTGCTCATTGCACATCTTGGCCATGTCTGTTCAAGTGCAAATGCTAGTGTCCTGCCTACCATGTTCATGCTAGCATCCCACCATGACTATCTCATTATGAGCATGATTACTTGCCTTCTGTTGCATGGTGAATGCAAACAGATGCCTCCTACCTCAACTGTGTCCATTTGAGCACAGACAGTTGTATCCCACCTTGACATTCTGCATGGATAGCATCACCAGTCTTACCACTATATAGCTACAATGTATAATAGATATCACAAATCCTATTATTGAAATGAACAAATGTGAGAAATGTGAAAAGAAGAGAAAATGTACTCTGAACCATATGTATTGTTGTTGCCTATGTACAATGCTGTAGTGTATGGTAGCACTGTAGTGTATGGTAGCCCTGTAGTGTGACAGTACTGTGATGGTTGTATAGCAGTGACAGTGCCATACAGGGGAGGACCTATCTGTAGTGTTGTAGAGGCTATAATCTGTTGTACAGCATTGTACAGCCACTTCTGGATTTTCTGATACTAACTATATATTATACATAAGGAACTTGTTGGTCATTCCAAGACCATTTTCCCAAGGTCCAAACCATTCTAATGTCCATCTTGTACATATACTGTAGACTCAACTATATATGATACATGAGGATCATCATGGTTATTCTGAGACCATTTGCCCAAGGCTTAAACCTTTCTAAGACAAGATACAGTATACTCAGGTTTTATTGCTATGTTCAATGAAGTATATAATGCTTTATATACCCTTCTAGAAAAGAAAAACCTAAACCTGTGATGATACACTATGAGTGTCTCATCAAGCATTATAGGGAGTGCACATCTCTGGAAAGCTCAACTTAGCATGGTTTCAATCATAATTGACCAAAATATCCTGCACAATGCATAGACTCTTGTTCTCAGGCTATCTATCTGTCATTGTCTGCTGCTCCACCACCTTGAAGAAGCAGGGCAGATGTTGTCAATCATGATAGGCAGGCTGATCAAGCTTTAAGTTACACAAAGAACTATAAATAAATTGTATCTAATAAGATGGCTAATAGAAGTTGTCATTTCTACTCCATTGGTTGCAGTCTCTATGCCAAGCATCCATACCACGATCTGAATGAAGCACAAGAGATGCCCTAGTACCCTTGTAATCTAAGTTAAAATGAGTAGATTCCCCAGAACGAAACACTATGACATCTCCATTGCTAACATCCAGCACCAAACCCTGTTCCACCAAAACTAATGATCCACCTTCAAAATCTCCAATAGGTACCACCAAGCAGACATTTTTATCCTGAGAATCTCGATGTGCCTCAGTACGAACATTGGCATTGACAACAAGGGACAAAAATGGTCTTGCTGGTGGTTCATAACTACTTGGAATGGATTCCACAAGTTCCATTAGAATATTGTATTCTTCTGGAAGATAGCACTCCAGCTTTAGATAATATATTAATATAATTGAAGGATACAACAAAAAGGGACAATATAGTACTCACCAATTGTTCAATCCACACAAAAAAGGAATGAAAAACTTGCAATAACTTTTGATACTGTTCCTCATATTGAAAAGTCTCTGTTGATAAGTATGGTACCATTTGGGTATGGTTTGTGCGCTTTTGATATAATTGGAGGTAATGTGGATGGATCTTGGCTGGAGCTCCCACCCCCTGTACCAACCAACTTTAGCACCTTCTTTGGATGGAAATTCATTGCTTACTGAAGTTGAGTAGCGATTGTAAATGGCAAAATGCACACAAGTAAAAGCTTTTGGCACCTCCCTTCCAGTATCTCGAGTGGTCAACAGAGAGTCTGTATCAAAAGCTGCAGCAAACCGATGTAAAAGTGTATCCTTCAAATAGGCAGGCATCTGGCTGCCCACAAAAACCATTAGGCTGCCATCAGCATTCCTAATTTCAAAGTTTTGCCTTGAATGCAACCCAAATGAGCTACCTAATTTGATCTTAAAGAAAATAGAATGCTTACGGTGGCATGTCTTGAACAACAACACGAATATAGCTATTAGGTTTCTTGACACCACCCAAATAGAAAGAATCAAGCTATATAGTATCATTATATGATAAATTGTTAAAAGTAATGAAAAAATCACCTGAACCTGGAGATCTCTTAAAGTATGCACAACCAACCCCTTTTCTGCCCAACATCGCTGACTATCAGTCCAACAAAAATTGGACTCTTTATCTTGTCTGGGGTTTTGACACCATACATTGTCCCTGTGGTGGCGGTCAAATGTAGTCTTGATTGAGATGAACTCAGTCTGGTTCAATGCTTCCTCAAATGGTGGGTCAATGGTGTTGCCAGGGAAATCAGAGGCAGAGATCCAAGATTGAGATGACTGGAAGACTCCAAGCACAATTCTTGATCCACTAACAGGAGTTAAACAAGAGCTCCAAGCAGTGATTTGCCTTTCAGGCAGAACAAAAGTGCTGACATTAAAATATGAGCAAGGTTTGCTGCCAAGAATATAATCATTGTACTGACTTGGTTTTAATGCTTGAGAAAAACTGATCAGTGGCATGGAGATCAGTGCAGTCAAGATCAGTATTGGAAAGATGATGGAAGTGAAGAAAGTCTGCAGGAAAAAGGCTAGAAGATAATACACAAGAAAACAGGTTGCGCAAGTGAGCAATCATTGGAATGATATTGTCAGTGATGAGTTCTGAAGAATCTGTGTTTTTGTTGAATGAGTGATGATTGTTTGACTGAAATAAGCAAGACTTACTGGAGCTACTTGGTTGTCTTAGCATTTTGCCTATTTCCCAAGGAACTTGACCAACCAGCTTGGAAACCAGCCACCGAAAATCAAGTGCTGCAATCAAAAGGAGGAGGTATACAGAACCTCCATTTGCAAGTATTGCATATTTATAGCCTGTTGCAATCCATTGGAAGAATGAAGTACGGCAGGGCAGAGGATCCAGTTGGAGATCTTCAATGTGGGTATGGTAAAATCGGGAGAGACTTGTGGTATGTGGGTCTGCCAAGCTAACAGAAGGTTAGATCAGTGTAATTATTCTTGAATAGGATTATTCATACCTACCTTTGACATTTCACAACAAGCTGTATACGACTAAGCATGTGGTCAAAGTTATTGGCCACATTATCACCTGAATTCCGTTGACAACGTTGGACAACAGTACTCAAGGAATCTCCAGTAAAATACTTGTCATTAGATAAATAGAACCTAAGTTCTTCCATGGCTTTTGAGATCTGTTCCTTGCTGGCACCAGCAAGTATTCCAATAAAGGAATGTGCAGAGTGATTGCTACATGGTGCTATCTGAAAACAAGGCAAAGATGACTCCATTGTATGTAGGGGTTACTGCAATAACTGACCTGAAGGCGTTGTTCCCAACGTTGTTCCTCCTCTTCAGATCTGCTGTGTTCAGAATTGATACCAGACAATTCACCACTAAAAGGAGCTGCACTAGCATCAAGGGCAGCACCTCCCATCCTACGTTGCTTGATTGGATGTCTACCATTCCTTTGACATGTGGAATTCCTTGGCTTCCGCTTCTTTGCTTGGGGCCAAGATTCATCTTGGAACTCTGGATTAAATCCTGCCAGTTTCAAGAGTTCTTTGTCAAAGTCAGCACTGGTGGAAAGTGCCTGAGTCAGCTTGGGGCCAGTTGAACTCTCTACCAAATCTAATAGCTCCTCTTCAAGTAGTTCATCTTCCAGAGTTGTGGGTTCCTGGGAGTCAAATGCTTGATCAGGAGTGTAGGGCAGAGTTGGCACACTCACCAATTGCTCTATGAGGCTGAGGGACACTGGTGTAGGAGGTAGAAGCCTGACAGCTGCAAGCAAAACTGGTACATAACCAAGAGGAACAGAGAGTTGTATAATGGGTTCAGATGCAGAGTCCATAGAGGTGGCTGTCAAGTGCTGTGTCAAGGGGAAAAATGTCAAACCAGTTGGATGAATGGTGATGAGAAATCCTAACCATAAATTACTAGTTTCCGTAAATTCAGTTCTACTGTTAGACTTACCGACACTATAGATGACAGGACTTAGTGATGCAGTGATCCATGGCAAATCAGGAAGGGAAAGCTTACCTAATTCTATGAGTGGATTGGTTATTGTGAACCAGACTTGACCAAACTTGGTGATGGTTTGTTGCACCTGTCCCTGGAATGATTTGAATTAAAGTACTTGAAGGAACAAAAAGTACACTACTACAGTTGGATTCGACAGAGTTGATAGATAGCAGGGAGAGAGAAGAGAAGTAATGCCAGGCGACGACAACGATCCCTGGTCATTCGTTAAGACACGCAACACTTGAATAAAGAACATACCGTCAAAGACGATGGCGACAAGAAGACGCGCCTAAGATATATTAAGATACGAGATATTCGCTGTGAGGATTAACGACTTAGTGTCACTAACCAGGCGACGACGACGACAAAACCGCCGACAAGAAGACGGGCCTAGCATAAATTAAGACACGAGATATTCAGCGTGAGGATTAACGACTTACTGTCACTAGCCGGACGACGACAACGACAATGGCAG
>JBBPQO010000017.1:0-30066 GCA_038092535.1 Xerocomus subilludens | reverse complement strand
TTTATTTCTATGGGCACAGTGTCAGTAGTAAGCTAATGGAAAGACAATCACCATATCAACCGCCTCTTGCTCCAGCCAGCAGGCATTTCTAACTCCTGCTTCCTTGCATGGCCAGATGTATACTTAAGTCACATCATGACAAGATCCATCACTGGCCAGCATTGGGTGTAGTTCTCAAGATATGGGAACTTGTTGGTCATCTTAATATGTTGTCAGCACAGCCAGTACAATGGTAACAACAGAGGTGTATCTTGTCCTGAACAATCTTGAGTAGAGCCATGTTTTGAGCGGAAGTACATTTTAAAACATCTAGGTACTCATCAATAACAGTGTGGACATATTTCTATGATTCAATCTGTCAATTTAATGGGGAGTGTAAGCATGGGACAACCAACCTTGAACTTTGTGTACAACTTCTGGTTCCAATCCAAGGCCATTTCTAGATTGTGACTGCCCCTCCTAGGACATCTGGGCTTGCCCAGAGGCTTGGGTATCTTCAAGTCCTCTGAACTTATGCTCAAGGTTGACTCATTGTCTGAGCTCTCTGAGTTGATCAAACCCTCATCTGATGATGAGTCAATAGCCTTTGATGAAGCACAATCTTGCTTGCATGAGCTATTTGTATATGGAGCTGGAGAGAGGATGTGAGCAGTTGTGTTGGACAGTTTTGTAGAAGCAAGCTTGAACTCTGGAGCAAGAACTGCTTTTGGTGCTTGTGATGGAGATGGACAAAGGGTCTCAAGGTGGGAGGGTGTAAGCATTTCATCAGCAAGCAGACCTGAAGAATGAGTGACTTTCCCCCAAAGTGCTTGCTGGTCTGTGAGAATGGGAGTACAGGGCAGGGGAGCATTTAAATACTCATCATAGAACAGAGGAATGGGTGTGATGGTAATAGGTATGATGGTCTGTATTGAAGACCACAGATGAAATTGCAGCACTTAACCTGGGCTTGAATTATTCTAACAATAAAGGCAGGAGTGCAGCAGCCATCGGCCTATTATTGAATAAACAAAGTGTTGGATCATATACTTACTAGCACAATTACTGATCTGATGCTTTGTTTATTTGGTAATGCCTATTGTTGCCAGGTCAAATATATCTAGCTACAATTGACACAAAAGTTACCCATGTCAAATAGAGAATACAAATGCAATACTGTATGCCTGCATGTAACAATTAAAGATCAGGACTCAAATACAATGAACATGGGGCAGTGGGCAATAAAGATGCTCTCACAAAGCTTATGCACCAAGCCCTCCCAGTGCTATACCAAAGCAGCCTTGTTCACCCAGGGAAATGAGCAGAGAATGTGTTCATCCATGTGCTCACTCTCTCTAACACTGATGACCTTCTTGCCAGCAGAGATATGTACATGGGAACTCAGACAGACCTATACTAAGTACTTGTGTCTAGGCATGGATGGAATTAAGCTGTGGGATGTCATACAGGAAACTCACTTGTTCTAATTCTGGATCCTATGGTGCTATAAGCTGTGTGATCTGGATCAAAACAAAGTATAGTTCAATGGAAACACTCTACTATGGCACAGCATTGGGGTACCTAGTATTCTTGTGCTCAAGTCTCATGATGGCAAGTGTTGTTGTCATGTAATGATCTAGGGATGAAACCTAACTTGTAGAGAAGAAATTGTATCAGGAAATATGTGCACAAAGGCTTGGAGGTGGATTTGAAATCTCCTGTGTCACATATGATACCAGTTGGTCCAAATCAGGTACCCACATTGTTGTCAGAATGCAAGACAGTGCAATTTAGGCTCTCCTGCTCAATTCCAACTTGCAGCTGCAGCCAGTCTTCTCTGAATGCATGGATCATACAATATCCAAGTTGATTACCTTTTCACAGCATGATATCATTTATGTCTTTGGCTTATATGATGGAAATGTGTGAGTACAAACGAGCAATAAGCTGCTATAGCTCACTTACTGTGTAGTATCAGGATGAACATGTCTGATGGGACTGTTCTTGGTGATTGCCAATATGACTCCGTAATGTGTGTATTTCTCACTATTTTTTAACTTGACTCACCAAACTCTTACAGAGGTTGTGCAGCCATCAGTCTAAAGAAGAAGCTTGTTGTGATTGATAATGCCATAAACAGATTCATGCTGTATCCCCTGGACAATGCAACTCTGATCTGAAACTTTGTCACTGATCCCCCTTTGGGCCTCCTCCTTAAGCAGGTCACATTCAGAGAAGAATCAAGGCTTGTTGTTGGAGGGAGCTACAATGAATTTGTATACCTGTTCGAAAGAAGATCAGGTTGGTTACTGATGAAGCTGCTGCATGCAGAGGGGGGCTTGGTGCAATTGCAGTACATGGATGCACTCAATCCATTTGAGTTGACTTACATGAACCATAGGCACATAATGTGGATGGTTGTTGTATCATTGCAAGTGCATCTCCCACTCAAGGTCAAAAGAAGGCCCTTGTCTGGGTGTGGACTTACCATTATGTGGCTTGAAAGTCAACAAGAAAAACTGAAACACCTTCTGGATGGATTTTGACCAGATGAATTTTACTCATATTCTTGTTCACTGCTGGAATCCTTCTGTTATGGGGAGTGGGCTCACTTGATATAGAGCTGGTACATCAATTATTGGTCTAAAGAAGGGTTCTTACATGATTAGCAGTACACTCTGAAAGTCTGGATTGCAGGTATTCATCTTACCCAGCAGTGGTGCAGTCATTGGGCAATACCACAGAATTCCATTCATGTGCCTCAGCCCCTGTTTCATAAAATGTCAACTGCTGACATGAAGGCTCTCAGAGAAATTGTGATATAGCTAGCAGATCTCACAAGGGACATGCATTATGATGAAATTTTCACAATTCCAGATGTTAAGTGTGGCCAACCTAATGGAAGTCAGAAATTTGATACAGGTTTTATTGAGAGCATGGTAGAGAAGACAGACACTGCAAAAGATATCATATATGTGATCCTGTACTAACCAATGCTATGTTTACACTGAGATAGGAGTGGGCATAAGTACTTAGATTAATAAGCATCAGCATACAAACACCAAGTTTGAATGACATGGTCAGGTTGCTACTTACACTCATCTTCAACAGTAGTTGCTGGTAGTCAGAAACTGGATTCAGGTTGCCCACCAATCTTTATGGTATGTCTTCTAGTCTAGTTGTAAATGGAGGATTCATTATACTTTATACTTTCCAGGTAACTGTGCACTGCTGATCAGGAACAATATTCAAGTAGAGTGTGCTGTAAGTAGAGGGCCCTGCTGAGTTGTATTTCAATGAGTCCAGTAGTAAGTCTTATGCTATAGATTTACAAGCTACATGCCTTCTTTGTGCCCCTTGCTCAGGCCATGCACATGCAAGGAGTGTACCAAAACAAATGCTTGTGGTGTGCTGATGGATTCAAAGCTCATCCACACACACTTAAATTGTAACCAAGACCAACAGCATTTGAGTGCCCCCAGATCGCAGACTGATACTGATGACTTGGCCACTCATCTTTTTTCCCTGGCACTCACTGACAACAGGCCTGACTCAAATGGCACAGCCAGCAAGTTATGGGAATCATATGCAGCCTACCAAGATGTTATGCCAGGCTTACTGGATCCTCTTTCTATTTCTAATATTGCTGACAGCCTTAGTCATCTCACACTCCACCATCCAGCACCTGAATGTGACACAGTACCAGTGCCTTGTTCTGTTCCTGATGGCATCTCACTTCCATTCTCTCCTGGCCCAGGAAAGGGGTCTGATTTGGACAATGCCCACAATATGTCCACATGTTCCCCCCAATATCCAACATCTGTCACTGGATGTGGTGTGTCTAAGAAGGATACTAACTGGCATTCAGTCAAGGCTCTAGAGTTACTATCCAACATTGAGAAGCATTGTTAGCAATGCTTTCACCTTTTGTTGGACCCTTCTGGTATATCCCTTGCTGTTCTCCAAGAGGAGCTTGTCATCCTTCATCATGCCCTGGAGGGCATCAAGTGCAACACAACTGTTGTGAATTCTCACAAGGAAGAGGTTGCAGAATTCCTGCAGAAGCTTGATGCTGAGCTACAGTCATGGCCTCCTGCTCTCCCTTTACCCCTTGGCTCCTTACAGTTCAACAGTGGTAAGATTACTTCATTTCTTATGTGTATATTCAACTGCTGACCTAAACACAGATGAACAAGACCAAAGTGACAAAATATCCCTAACTCTAGAGTAACTCTGGAGTAACTCCTGATCTGCTCCTGATTAGGACATGGACTTCTGGACCTCAGTGTTATATGTTCATACTTGGCATCAGCAGGCCTACCACTGATACCTGTCTTACCTAGCTGTTCAAGTGTGCCTCCACCACATCATTTAAACTCCTTCTATTCTTTCCAGCACCTCAGTTATCTTTGCCCACATAGGCATGGCTGAGGTGAGCCCTTTTCATACTTACTGTTATTCCAGTATTTATCATATGTAGCTCTGGTCCAACTCTGGTCTTTCTAGGTAAATACATATAGTCATCTTCACCCACATCGGCACAGCTGAGCTCTGGACCAACTCCAGTCTAGAAAGACTGAAATTTGCTCCATTCCTATATTTAACAGGTTATGAGCTCCATTAGCACAAGCTAAATCAAATAGCTTCAGGATGACTCATTAGTGCATTCCTCAGTGCACCTCCAGATTCACTCTGTATAAACTCCAATAGCCTTTCTGGCTTACAACTTTTTCATACCCCATTACCATGTCCTCCAAAATAATACCAACCTCAGATCTCCTTGCTGGACCAGAAACCTTCCCATTATAGAAATTGAAGGTTGCTTGAAAGCTCCAAAGCAGTAAAGCCTATGGAGTCATATCTGGTACAGACCAAAAACCCACCATTGGATCTGCTGGGGCAACAGCCACCACTCTTCACAAATGGAAAGAGCACAATGAAAAAGCACATGGCATCATCCAGGAGCATCTCTCTGACATCTTACTCCTTAAAACCAAAGCATGTACTTCTGCCAAAGATCTTTTGGGTAAGCTCCAGATGCTTTTGAATGCACTGAATATATCCTCCATGTTCTACCTCTTCCAACAGCTTTTCTCCACATCCTGGCATGGCAACTTCAACATCTCTGAACACATTGCGTCACTCCAGACATCCAAGTTATATCTCGCCATGATGAAATTTCTAGTGAATTCAAAGATCTTGGCCTTCATTCTCCTAAATTCCCTTCTGAAAACCACCAAGTGGCAGTCCTTTACATCATCAGTCATCAACATGATTGAGGAGAACAAACTGACTTTCAATGCAATTGAAACTCATATCATCTTTGAAGCTGCTCATCTCCACTCTTCCGAAATCTCAGACACCACTATAAATGTTATGTGAAGCATCCAAGGAGGTCTGCTTACTGATCAACAACCCCTGGCGATACTCATGAAGAGACCAACGTCAGAGATGTTGACTTTCAAGAGACAACTGAGATGACTAGGGTTTGAGAGGGAACTCGACAGAGGATGACTTTTAAGAAGTCCAAGGGAGTTGAGACTTAATGTGATGCTTGTATTGTGTAGATCAAGAATAAAAAAATACAGTGATGTATGACGATATTTATAGGGAAGGTGATTGTGCATGAACCAAGGAAGAAAAGAACAATATAGAAGGACGAGGAACAAGATGGAATGCGTAGGAATGCTAGCTGACATAACAGAGTCAGCGGAGGAGAGACAAGTCCGATCAAAGGCAAAGAAGAGAAACAGAATTGCTACTGGCCACAAGAATAAACCCTTCAAGAGAGTAAGTTGTCCCTCTCCAGGAGTGACTTGGAAAGTGATAAAGAAAAAGGAGAATTCGATGAAATGGAGATAAAATTGTAACAATAAAGGCTTCTGATCACACACCAAAATCCAAGTTCTGGTGCAAATACCATTGAAGACCCTTAATTAGCAATGAGCTATACCTGTCACTCAAGAACCTCTCACTTAGACAGGGATTAAAACTCAAATTGTACTAGCTCACCAATATGGATACTAAACTTAAGGGCTATGTATGCCTCCCAGTATTTATGTGGACCAGCACAAATGAATAACTTGAAACAATTACAGAAGCCTATATTATGCCTCACATGGTGGTCCCCATGCTGTCAGGCATAGACTATCAGCAAGCATACAAACTGACCATATCAAGACGTCTAGTAGCAAAGGGCACTTCAGTACAGTTTGGCAACACTTCACATATTGTACCAGCATCAGCGGTTCAGAAGACAATTGATTTTGATAGACTCTGACCTAGTGCATATCTTGTCACTTCATTCATCAAAGCTAAGCTACACTGCATCAATAAGTGTAAAGACAAGAGAAAACATGAAGGAGATGGGGGAAAAAGAACTTGTCCAGGTAACCAAGGATACTTGCATTCTGCCTGGATACACAAGTAATGTCAAGGTCTTGGAACAATATGAGGAGTGTCACCTGAATGGCTCCTAAAACATTCACTACTGTCCACTTCTGATAACAGATTTTTTGCAGCCCCAAATATATCTTTTTCCTCCAACTATCATATCATTCCTATCACCAATTTGTCTCCTAGGGTGAGGATCATTCACAAGGGTAAAATTGTTGGCACAATAAGGAAACCCCATGACATCATTGACAAACTGACTAGTATGAAAGACCTAGAAGATAAAATGAATCGAGCCACTTGTACTAGCATACTTGTCCATAAAGTTCAGAGTTATTCAGACCAAAAGGACAAATTTAAAACCAAGGATTATTGGGGTCCTAAGAGTGCAGAATTGCCACCTGATGATGTGGTCAAATCATTTGACCTAAAACATGTGTTGGATGTCAGGTCACTGCCCCCCCACTTTAAGGGCAAAGCATGGAAAATGCTAAGACACCATACTGGAGCATTTGAACTAGATGGACAACTTGGGAGTTATCCTGCTCAAGTCCACATGCACACTAAAGATGGCCAACAACCAATTGCAATAACTATGTATGGGACATCTCTGGAAAAAAGACTCATCATTGAAAAGCAATTCAAGATGTAGTTCCAGTAAGATGTCAGTGAGCCTTCTGTCAGCCCATGGAGTGCTCCAGTGGTAATTGCCTACCATAGTGGGAAGCCCAGACTCTGCATTGACTATAGAAAGTTAAATGCAATCACTATACAAGATGAATTCCCAATCCCTTGTCAAAGCAAAATTCTCACTTCCCTATCAGGCACATAAGTCCTTTCTTCACTCAATGCCCTAGTAGGATGCACCCAGTTCCAGATGTGAAAAGAAGATATTGATAAAACTACATTTCAAATTCACAAAGGATTATTTCAGTTCAAACATATGCCATTTGAACTCACCAATGGCCTGCCAGTATTCCAGTGAATTATGCAATCAGTATTAGCACCCTTTTTGTGGCTATTTTGTGTGGTCTACATCAACAATATTGTTGTCTACTCCAAATCATACAAACAACATATCAATCATCTAGATAAGATTTTGGGAGCAATTAAAGAGGCAGGAATTACCCTTTCACCCAACAAGTGCCACTTGTTATATTCATCTATCATGATATTGGGTCACAAAGTCTACAGGCTAGGTCTTTTGACACATAAAAGAAAACATGAAAGTAGCTGTATAGCTTGAATTGAGGTGGTGAAGCAATGTGCTGAAGCAGGGTGTTATTACAAGAAAGCACTCAGAGGTAAGCATGCTTTACAAGAATTCAGATGCCTGTTATTATTATCAAGATTTATGCAGTACAACATAGAGTGTAGCCTAGCCATTGTTTCCCTTCAAACAACCCAATAGTCTTACCTCCTGTATCTGGTGGAGGAATTCGAAATGAATACAATGAGGTGGACCTCAATGGGGATGATGGTGCATCTTGACATTAGTAGCAGAAACTTCTGTTTTTGCTAACCTCAACTCAACATAGGCATTCCAGGTCCACCTTTCAAGCCAGTTGATGATTGCCCTATTAGTCCAGGTAAGGAGTAATATCTAAATTTTGCACTGGAATTACAATACTGAATGCCATCACCTCAGTACCTTCCAATGCAACAATGTCCAGTGGAGACTCTTGTGAACAATTCCCACAATCAGCTGTTGAGCTTCCAACTGACTTCAAGACTGAGTACCACTCCTGCAGCAAGTGCCAGACCCTTTACCAAGGGTCTGATGAATTTCATTTGCACAAATCTGTGTTTAACCCCCCCAAACAATGCTCCTTGGCATCCATTCATGTAAGGGAGATTTTGAATTTGCTGAAATTGCACTCAATGCTTCACTTAGTCAGGTGCAGGTCGATGCCCTACTCAATCTCATTGCCTGTGTTACCAATGGTACAGCCAAAGTTACCTTGAAGAATGAGAAGGAACGTTGAAAGACATGCAATAATGCTGCTGCTGAGCTCATTCCAGTAAGTTACAATATTACATATTCCCTGTTATTTGTAAATAATAGTATATTCACAGTTTATCAAGCATATTATTACAGTGCTGTACAAGAAGGAGGAGCACACCTTTGAGGTGCATGCAAGGTCTATATGGCAGTGGTTACTTGACCTCCTGAACAATCCACATATCACTCCACACTAGCAATGAATTTGAATGTTTCTATGACAAGCCTTGGATGGCAGATAGCTGGTGGGATATCCAAGTAAGTTATATTATGATGTGTATTGATATTGTAGTTCTCTTACATGTGTGTTCATGATATGGTCCAACTTACCTGCCAGTGCTATGAACGCAGTTCCTCTCACCCTCATCCTCTATGCTGATAAGTCAAAGCTTTCATCATTTGGTACAGTCAAAGGGTATCCCATTATAGTGCAATGTGGGAATCTCCCTGTCAACATACAAAACAGTGCTGATATAGGCAGGGGTACTGTTGTCAGCTGGCTACCAATTGTGAGTTAAAATTGTCTGCTAATCAAGATATATTTTCATTCTTGATTTCAACCTGACTGTGCCTTTGATAGGTTCCTGAAGATGCCAAGAAAGAAGGGAAACTTGGATACACTATGCTAAAGCATGTGGTCTGGCATGAATTCTTTCTAAAGCTACTCAATGAAGTTGCACAACATTCAGTGGCTGGTTATGCATATATGTGTTATGACAAAACCATGCACTGGTTATTTCCTCTTATTCTCATTCTTTCTGATGACTTCAAGGAACAGTAAGTCTCAGCTTGTATTCCTTCCCTTTCAACATGCTCAGTGCCACTTGCAGATGCATGATTTCCCATACTTGTGGGCATGGAGGCAAGTGCCCTCATCCAGTTTGCTTGGTTCCACTTAAGGAACTCCACAATCACTTCAAATCTTTTCCACTCTGCTCACAGACTGAAGCATAGGAAGCATTGGCTGCTTGGGCAGAAAATCAGGCCAGAGGTGCAGAAATACTCAAGAAGCTCAGACTCTGACCAGTTGAGGTTGCTCAGTAGCTTCATAGTCATGCATGATGTGAATCTGATCCACTTTCCTTACAGAACATATTTTGGATCATTCAATTCTCTGATCCACACAGGGCACTCAGTTTTGATAGATTACATGCACTACATTTGGAACTATGGGGTAAGCACATTTTGGAGGAACTGAAGAAATTCTTGGCTTTCTAGGGCAAGAATTTGAGTCTATGGTTGAGAAATAGGAAGTCAGTAACAACTATTTGTATGCCATTGTTTCCTGAATTACCAGCATTGCTGAGTTTCCTTCGTGGTGGAACTTATTGCATTTCAATGCCATGATCAACATCACTTTCAATGATGGAAACAAGATGCACAACCTTGCCAAGGTAATATCCCATTGTTTTAAGTGTCAATCATTTGGCATTAAACTCACAACACAGCAAACATTTTACACTTTGTTCAATATCTTGAAGAATGCTATTCCCGAGGGTTATGCTCTCCTACAGATGCTCCAGCTCTATCTTGAGCTTGACAGTTTGATCTCTCTCAACATTCACACTGAGACCACACTGTCTATGATTGATAAAGAGTTACTTCGATTTGGCAATGCCTTGAATGTGAGTAACTCTCTAAATACCCAATCTATCACTAATGGATACTGGCAGGATTACATTGAATTAGCAACAAAATCTAACATTGATGGTTTAAAGGTGGACTGGGATTTCCCAAAAGTCCACCTCTAGAAACATATAGTCAGATATATCTGCTGCAAGGGTGTGGCACATAATTTCAGCATGCAACCAAATGAAAGCATGCATGGCAGACTCAGGGAGGCATATGAATGATGGTCAAATGGCAGAGATGTCACCAGGCAGGTTTTTTTCCTCTAATAATTGGCTGACTTGATCTGAACCCCCTATTTAGGTTCTACAAGTCAATCACCATGTACTTGCTGCAAAGCTGCTGAGGATGTGCATTTCATCTCAAAATCCTGTTGGTAATGGAGTCTTAGATCCAGATTCTGAACCAGCTGGTGATGGCTTAGAACCTTTTGAGTCAATTCAGCATACAAGGCTTGGTGCACCATGCAAGATACCAATAACCATGCAATCACTTGAAAGTCAGAGTACAGACAGTGTATTCAGTGGGATCTGCAGAAGGTTCACATAGTTCCTTAACTTGTCAGTCAATGCTTGGGGATATAATGTCACCAAGTATATTACAATCCCCACTTCCTTCGAGGTATGTAGATTTGCATCTGAGTCATCCATTCTCAAAACTAATTTAATCTATGTAAAAAGCAGATCACCAAGCACCAATACCTTCAAGTACACTATTCATCACCTGTCAACTGGTGAGTGGCCACTGACTACCTTCGATGCAACCCACACTCCTTTGGGAAACCATGATATAATTGCACCATCATCTAACTCACAGCAATGGAAGTTGCATTTGTTCATCTTATTCTCATTTTCGCCTGTCGTATCCCAGATTTGGAAGGTATTTTCAAGTTTGCACTCATGCAGCCATACTTGAAAAGGACTGGTCCTACTCATTGGTTAGACTGTGACCTTAAACTCACCTGCCTCAAGGCTTCTGCATGGTCTTCTCCCATCTTTATTCCCATAGCTTCTATCATTCACAGTGCCATTCTTGCCCCTAACACTGAAAATAAGGAAGAGGCCTTCATTGTTGACTATCTCAATGACAACATGTTCCTCCATATGAAGGTTTGAATTGAATCCCAGTTTGCAAGACTTAGAGACTGTTTGCATGTTTGAATCTTACTACTTATCTGTTATACTTACGGTGTCTGAATCATGTCAATGTATCTTGAAAATAGGTATTGTTTAATCTAATTACATATTATGGACACACTCTAATTCAGAATTCCAAATAGATTCAAATTCAGTCCACAGGTCTATTAGATCTGATTTAACAGATCCAGGTAACCTTGTTTTGACTATCAACTGATGCACATGCTTGTTATTACCTCAAGTTATGAACATAGGTAATAACTTTGTCTGTGCCCTTGCAGTAAGCATCCAAATTTCTTTGTTTTGGGAAAATCTTGATGGCTTGCTGAACCAGCATGCACAGGTTGACATGTTGCAAACTGGATATTAATCTTGTTCAGCTACTGAAGGCATAATAAGCCTTGCATTTTACTAACAAAGTTTGATTCTCACAGCTGATAACATGCATCAAACAGTTTTGAGTATGTCCATCCCAGGTTGCCTTCGCATATCTCAACTGCCAGTGATATACTAATGTAAATTTGTGTCATTAATATTGTCATTGACAGGGCCCACTGAGACCAACAAATCATATAAAATGGCAAAGGTGAGTTTCAGTCCATCATCTGAATCAGATCGTTTGAACTTTGTCTGAGCACTGATCATTTTTTTTTCAGTCTTGAACCTCCTTTTGAACCTCACTCTTTTGATTGACAGCTGCAACATGCCCTGTTGCCTGCAGCCAGTCCAAAATCAAGAGGAAGAAGTCTTCAATCTGAATGTATCTAGTTCAGATGATGGATTAAGTCAAAAGAAAGATGGGGAATGACATGACCAAGAGCACATCATGGCCATTATGCAATAGCTGCCACCTGACACAGATACAGCTATGTTGCACAAGGTTCATTTAACAGTCTCTATAATATGTTATGTTACTTCTCACAATTGGACATACACATGCACTTTCATTGGCTTAGCAGGCCCTCAGTGAAATGGAATTCAAACTACATAGAGTCAAGAAGGAACTCTTCATTTTCACATTGTCCATACTGAAGAAGCACAAAGGTACAGTAGACAAGTCAGACTCAGTCAACAAATCTATTGGTCAACTGGCCAAGAAGTTCGCCATATTATACTGCCTATGGGTCATTCATGAACTTTTCCTGATTGCAATAACTCTGGTGTTGACCTCAGTGCCACAGCATGATGGACTTTGTGGAAGGTTGAATCTTTCCAGCCTTAAGGTTTCCATCAAGAAAAGCCTCAGAGGCACAATATTCATCGGAAGATAGGTAGCTTTAGCAGCCATAGCCAACTTGGTGGTAGTAGTAAGCTTGGTAACAGTGGGGGATCTAATATGAATAAAGTAACAACCATATCAAGTGATTTGGTTAAGAGAATGAACATAACAGATAAAGATGTTCTCCATCTCCTGGTGGAGGTAATCATAAAGATGAGTATTGTAAGAAGCATGGACATTGATGTCACAAGGGGAAGAAATAAAAGGCTTTCTGAAAAATAAATCATGATGTTTGGTGTCGGTGACATAGTCAACATAGCAAAGTTTAGATTTATTGACAAACTTGTTGAGGGAGAAGGTCTGAGAGTGCCAGTTGATGACAGGATTGGCTTTCTTAAGCCAGGGGAGACCAAGGATGATGTTCATTCATTCAAGGGACATAATATGGAAGGAGATCTGTTGGGCAAGATCCTCTATATTGACAAAAAGGATTCAAGTGTGTTGAATAGTTCCAGCTCTATTCAGGGAGGCATTGGCATTTTGGACAAATATAGGTTTCTCAGGTTTTGTGGTAAAGTAGACTTCACTCAGATCCAGCAAACCTCAGGGTCCTGTGACTGACATGTGACACAGGGACAAAGAAGAATTTTACAGCACATGGTGGGGGATACTACACTAAGTGATGGTGGCAGTGGTGGACTCAAGGCTGGATGCTGGCTGTACATCTTAAAGATAAGTTGAATATGATATAGTGTACTGGCTCTGCAGACAATCAATACTATTGCTATAAGAATTTGCTGTATTTGAGCAATCTCAAGCTTGTTCATGATGGATATGAGGAGAACATGATGGCCATGTGATAAGAGCCTTGATTTCCTGGCCTAGCTGCATGGAAGATTTGCTATGGCAACTTGAGCCCTTGACCTCTTGGGCATTAGCCAAATATTGCTCTGCAGTGTAGTCTGTTGATATGTCATGCCACTGTCCCAACACATCTTGAAAAGTCTGGCTGGGCACAACAGCAATGTTTGGTAACACTTCCTATGGTTTATTTCCCTCACTAACCAATGAAAGATTCTCTTGTCTTGTCACTGCAACATCAAAAAAGAACAAAAGACATCAAAAGGTCAGGAGCATAATTTACTATAACTTGATGTCAGCCAATTGTATCTACCTATGTTGTATAAATATCTTTTACATCTTGAAGACTATTGTCATGCAAAACCACACTTTTGACCCTGAGGTTTGCTGGATCTGAGTGAAGTCTACCTTAGGTAACTTATGTTATCAAACAAATTGCCATCAATACAGGAGATTTCTGCTATTGATGAGGGCATTGGTGTCAACAATTTGAATGGCATGTAATGGGACAATAAATTGAACAGGGATCTCCATAGATTTGGTCATAGATCATACAAGTATGAATGCTCAAGAGAAAGAGGAAGGAACTTGTGTTAATCAAGGCTCCCAATTCAAAAATCCTCAGTGATAGTGAAGGTAACATGATGAACAGTTTCATCATTATTATCATCTATCTCTTAAAAATCAGGAAGATTGTCCTTCCTCTCCTTAATGACCTTCTGAACTTTCTTGGTGGAATGAGGGGTGGAAGGGAAGGTGGAACAAGGAGAGCTAAGATGACCACTCTTGTGACGATGGAAACAAAGACATTTCTTGATACATTATTCTCATGCTTCAGGAGTAAGCTTGGAAACCTTGACAGCATCAATGTCCATAGCATTACAGTCCTTAGCTTTTGTAGCAGCAGAAGATGAAGCAGTAAAAGATGGATGGCCTTTTTGTACCATTCTTCAATGGTGGTTGGAACACTGTCCATAGACATGACCTGACACATAAATTCAGGCAGGATATCTGCAGAATAATATCCAATAAGAACATAATGGTTGACAATCTCAAAACAAGAAATGAGGTTCTAAGATTCAGAGGTATATTTGGTAAGAGTGGGGAGTAGGGTGAAATATGGTTTGCATGAGTCATTCAAGTAGTAGAGATCCAGGCAATGGCATTACCAATAGTATTGCATGTTTTAAAGGAGGTCCTAAAGGAGAAGATAAGCTTGGAAAGAGTCTCCATACCAATCTTAGATCCTGAAATGGTGTTGCAAAAAGTAGATGCTCAAGATTGGACAGCTCCCTTAGTCATATAAGAGAGAGAAAAAGTGATCTTCTTGGCATTGGTATTATATACATCATCATTAAAAGTGAGGTAAAATTGGACACAGTCCAACCAAGGCATGGCTCATTCGGGAGAACCATTGAATACTTTGGGGGTACTAATACAGAGTTTAGTGGGTTTTGAAGTCATATTGACAAGTGGGAGTGGGAGGCAAGGAGGATTTGGAAATAGAAAATGAAGACCAGAGGTCATAGGGGTAGGCAAAGGGGTTCAAGGGATTGCTACCAACTCAGCTAGTCATTCACTAAATTCAGAGACTTCTTTCTGTTTTTATAATTTCTTCTTGATCAGAGGAAGAAGGTTTGGTGGTGACAGGGGCAGAGGATTCATGATGGCAATTCCACAGACAAAGGATGGAAGTATTGATGATGATCTATGATGAAGGTAGTCCAGAAAAGTACATGCTAGTCTTTTGTTATGTTTGGCCTTGGATAAGAATGAATGTGGTCCTTGAAGGTTTGAATGTTCTGTGTATTGAGGTATTCAAGTACAAAGATGATTGGAGGCTCTCCAATGAAGATCTGATGAGGGGGAGTTGAGAGATTCAAGCAATGAGACTACCACTGGTGATTCTGAGATCAGAGTGAGATGTCATTCAAAGCATGACACAGGCTTACAGAGGTTTGAAGGAATCAATGAAGGATACATTGCTAAGAGTACAAGTTAGGAAACTGCATGGGTATGGGTAACCCACATGGGTATGGTACCCTTACCCATGTGGATACAGGTACAGGTCTGTTTTCATTACTCATGTCCAAATTTGTACACTTGGTGCAGGTACAGGTATTCATGAGAACTACCAGCCACTACCACATCTTCACGCACACACGACCCCACCACCAGTGACAATGCAATGTTGCCATGCATACCCACACCATCCAAGTTGACAATGGCAACCACTCACCCACCCACCATACCACCATCAGTAACAAAGATGCCATTTGACAACAACACATTGTCATCATGCACACACCACTATGGATGACAGCCACACATGCATGCACCCTATAGATGACAATGCCAACATGTTGTCATGCACACACCACCACTTTCAACAACAACATGTCATCACATATGTGCCACCACACACAGAGCCTATCAACATGTTGCCATGCACACACACACCACCACTTGTGACAATGACAACACATCATCATGCCACTAACACACATGACCACATGCATCTCTCACACATCCACATGCACACCCTACTGACAATGATAGTGACACATTGTCATGTGATCATATGCCACTACTTTTGATGATGACAATGCATTGTCACATGCATGCCACACCACCATATGCATTCCTCACACATGACACATGACACATCATCTTTCCACATCCATGCAAGCACCCTACTGACAATGACAACACATCATCAATTGCATGCCACACCACTATGGGTGTCCCTCACACATGACACATGACATGTCATCTTTTCATCCTTGCAGATCCACATCCACATCCATATGTGCACCCTACAGACAATGACAACACATTGTCATGCACACACATTCCACAACCACATGCACCCCTCACACACAACATATATCATGCATGCATACACCACCACCAATAAATGACAACATGAACATGTTGTTGTCACACATTGCACATGCACATACTAGCAGCATGCAGCATTATTTCATGCATCACACAAGACAATAACAATGAGAACATCTTGTTGTTGTCATCACTTTGCACACTTTACATAGTCAACCCCCAGGTAAACCCACCATGGATATGACTGTTCAGCATGCACACAATCATATGACCTGGACCATGTCTGAGAACAAACAATGCTTTGAACACATAGCCCACCTGGAAGAACATTTCAATACTGCTTGATTCAGCTGAAAATGAGAGGTGTGTGTTTAAACTGCCTGAGCTTGAGGGGGTGAGAGTACAAAAGGACTCCCATCATGCCCTCCCATAACTGCAAAAAAGCATCATGTTGCACTAGTGAGTTTTGGACCTCTCTTGCTCCTATTCTATACTGCTCTTGCTCACATGTGCTGACATGCCATTATTGCATCTAGTCTGAGGATTGGGCTTACTGTTGCTTGCATCAAGATTTTTATCCAGCAGGCTACTAGCATGTAGGCATACTACTGCTCAAGCTGTCATGGGCAATATCAACTAATGATCTGATACAGAATGGCAACATCCAAGTCTGAGCACTGTCCTCTACCAGAACTGCTGATGGGAGTGCTGCTCCCTAACGTTACCCAACATGTACTGATCCAGAATGACACTGGGGCATCCATTGATGTTTACATCTGCAGTTCTGAGACAGAGGTTTACAACAAAGAAAACTGGATTGGGTTGCCTAACACAGAGAAGGCATTTTTGTGATTGACCAGGATGATTGGCAGCTACAATTGTTCATGATGCACTTTGGTCATAGGAAGAGCTTTATGCTTTTTTCTTGTGGCATGAGATTCCAGCTTTTACCTGGGAACTTGCCTTTCTTTCAACCACCAGCTTGCAAAGTTAGATAGTGTTTGTTGACATGGTGTTGATTCTATCCCATATGGTATCTTCTCATACAATTTCTATATCTTGATCTGCAACTTTAATATCCCCTGCCATCATTTTGCCGCATACCTAGATTTCACCACTGCTATTCTACAGGGCTCAAATTCATTTCTACCACTTAGTCCACTATGTAGGAATTAGTTTTTATATCTCATGTACTCAGAACCCATGTAGTGGAATTCTACTGAGGTTTGTTGCCTGCCTGCCCATAATTAATCCATCATTCCACCACCCACAGGCCTGGCTGCCAACATTGGGCCACATCCCCTACCTTGCCACAGGCCCACCTGCTAATGTCAGGCAGTATTCTCCAACCACCACAGGCCTATTTGCAACAATCAGGCCACATTTCCCACCCTGCTCAGGGCCTGCATGCCAACTTCAGGCCACTTACTTCCCCCAGCCACAGGCCTGCCCACCAACATTGGGCTACACTACCATGTTGTGGGCCCACCTGCCAATGTTGGATGGGATCCTCCAACTAACACCAGCCTGCCCACCAACATTGGGCCACATTCCCCACCCTGCCACAGGCCTGCATGTCAACATTGGGTGAGATCCTCCAATCACCACTGGCCTGCCCACCAACATCAGGCCACCTTCCCCACCTTGCTGTGGACCTGCACATCAATATTGGATGAGATTCTCCAACCACCACCAGCCTGCCCACCAACATCTAGCCACATTTTCCATCCTACTCCAGGCCCACACACCAACATTGGGCCACATTCTTCCCCTGCACATGGGCCCACCTGCCAAGAATGGGCTACATTCCCCATCCTGCCCTGGATCTGCTTGTCAATGTTGGATAACATGCTCCCCCAACCATGGGCCCATTTATCAACTTTGGGCCATATTCCCCACCCTGCCACAGGCTCATCCACCAATGTTGGGCCATATTTCCTCCTTGCCTCTGGTCTGCATGCTATTGTTAGGTGACATATCTCACCTTGTCCCTAGCCTGGTTGATAATATCAGAAAATCTCATGGATTACTATATACATTAGTAAATCTTCACATTACTCAAAGTACAGAAGAACACTTAGAGAAATATCATAAGCTGCCAACTGTATTTTAAGTGTTGGCAAGCATTTTTAAGTGTAATCAAGTATTCTAAGTGTAATCAAGTAGTCAAGTATGAATAAGTGCATGGTGTGTAATATATGAACACAAAGAGACTTGAACTCACAACACAAGATGATTGTCAAAAACAGTAACTGTCACATGTTTACCTCTACACCAGAAAGCCTCATATGTCCAGAGGCCTTAAATGGTATATGACTGCCTCTACTAATTTCTAGTTACTTAAAATTCTTTGAAGGCTGCTTGCTCGGATGCCACTAGTCCTCAGCACTCACTGTGCAAGGTACATGATCAGCAAGTCAAAAAAAAACCACCCACTTCCTCACTCCAACACACATCACCCCCACACCACCTCCACCAGCATTTGAATGCACACCATCCCATGTCCTGCCTGTCACTCCAACCCAACATGCACCACCATTACCACCACAAGGATGGATGTTATGCACTATGGACAGATGACCACAACCACAACAACATGATCCATTGTCACATCACCACCACCACCAGATGGGACAGATGGACTATGACAACATGTCACAACCACCAACACCAACACCACCAACACCACCACCACACCACTAGGATGGGACAGGATGGATTAATGACAATGATGACAAGCCATCAGCCCAATCCATCATGCACCACCACCACCACCACAAAGATGGGATGGGATGGACTGACAATAACAATGACAAACCATTGCCCAAACTCAAGATGCTCCACCTCTACCACTACAGCACCACCACCATCACCACCAGAATGGAATGGGATGTGTAAAAGTGCAGTTATTGGCAAAGGGAAGTCCAAGAGACAGGGGCTCTGGGAGAGCCACTTAGGAGTTCAGTACAACTCCAGGGGTAGGACTTCCAACTCTGGAGCAGTGCTGTTACCACATGCTCCATTCCTAGTAAGGGTGTGGTATGCCACATATCAGTTTGACTTGGACTCTTCTTTTCCTGCATGTTATTGAGGTATGAGTGCCTTTCCACCATACTATTTGACCTACTGTAATTTTCTTGACCACCTCAGTTGTTTCCATCCTTCAGGCATCAACTGAGGTATGTTTTATTATTACTTCATACTACTTGTACTCACATACTTAGTCCTGGACTTACTCCGGACTTATCAGCATGCCCAAACTCTGGACCTTCAAAACTCCAGACTTTGACAGGATGGACTAATGATGACAACAACAATGACATGATCCATCACCATGTCACCACCACCATCAGGATGGGACATGATGGGCTGACAATGACAATAAACTATCACTCCAAATTATTGCCAATCCATTGTGCACCACCACCACCAGAGGGACCAACAACAATGATGGCAAAACATTGCCCCAACCCAATAGGCACCACCACCACCACCCCACCACAAGGATGGGATGGAAAGGAATGATGATGACAAATTGTCACCCCAACTCAACATGCTTTATTCCTACCCCTACCCCTACCACCACCCTGGCCTCCATGATGACAACAGGATGGGATGTGATGGACAGACCACCACTACCATGATACAATGGTATAGAGGGATGGATGATGACAACACCTGACAATTGTGTTGTTGGTGTTGTCACCACCACCACCTCCTCCAAGATGGATGGGTGACAATGACCTTCACCACAAGACAAGCTGGGATGGTCAGACAATGACAACATGATCTTCTGGCAGGTCAAGGATAACCTTCCTATAATTTTACCCAAGCTCTTTCAAATGCTCATGATGGTCACAAGCAGCATATTGAATGCATGCCCTTCATTGCAAGAAATCACCCACCATGCTGCTGAAAACAAGGACACATGAGATTTAATAGTTACTTTCAATGTACTTAATATGCTTGAATTTACCTGTGTACTTAATTCTGACTTGATAAGTATTGACTAAGTGTGTTTTAGGAAGAAGGATCTACTTATCAAGGAGTATTTTACTTATTTAGTGTAACTCACATAAGTGTGCACAAGTGAAATTCAAGTTTACATAAGTACTCTCAAGTAAGGTGAAGATCTGACTCCCTTGTGCTGATGAACCAACATCCAATACTATCTCAACAAATCCTCAGTTTTACCCATTCTGCAAGGATGCTATCAGCACTATTGATGGAATCCATATTGCTTGTACCACATCTGCTGATGAACATGAAACCACCTGGAATTGAAAGGGTTTCACATCTCAAAATTGTCTCATTTGCATTAACTTTGACCTGCAGTTTACTTATGTGTATAGAGGCACAGGAGGGTCAGCTGCAGACACACCCATATACCACAATGCCTGAATCAATGACCTCACAATCATGGTGAGCAATATCACCTTGGAGGATGGGGACAAGCTCAAATCTGGTAAGTAGAATCCATCCATGACAATTTATTTTACTAACAAACAAATAAGCCCACCTAATTCCTGGGAATGTTTCAATCTATGCCATGCTCAGCTACAAAAATTGTTGAGCACATCATTGGTGTTGTCAAGCATTGCTTTTGAATTCTTGTTGTTTCTCCTGAATCTCCCATGGATACCCAGGCTCATATTTCCCCAGCATGTTGTTGTATTCACAATATCATACAGACTTATGACAATAAAGAATTCGAGGACCCTGAGTGCAATGTTGTCCCTCTACCACAGCAAGCCCAAGGGGATCCATGGAACACTTGCTAGGAGTGTTCCAATTTCCAGGGATCAGAATGTTATGAGCATGCAATGAGAGAAATTGATAGCTGCAATTTGGATGGACTACATGGAAGAGCTGGAGAGGAGGGGGATTCATTATGCACCACAAGGGGGCTAATGCCATATTTATATCAAGTCCAAACAGATGACAATTGTATTTGTGCTACCTACATTGAAACAAATTCAAACAACAGTGCTAAGTAGAATCAGTTCTGAATGTCCTTGCCTGGCATACTAAGTCCCTTTTCTGCCTCCTCCACTCTGATCTTGAGCCAGGCAATTCAAACATCTTTGTCTCATTCTGATTCCTTTTTGAGAAGCCCCAGATATGCCTTAGCATATGATGGAAGCTTCTCAAATAGATCAATGATCATTGCTGATTGTCATGCATCCATCATGCCAGGCTGTTCATGGTCTATGAGGTGCCTTATTACTAGACTTGAGATCTCCTCCTCCTTGAGGGAATTCAGAGAGGTCTGGGATTGCATGACTTTGTGGTACAAAGGGGGGAAGGGTAGAAAGGGCTGTGCTGAAAGCCATAACACTGCTCCAAAAGGTATCATTGATGGATTTAAGTTGATCACCAACACAATCAATGGCCAAGTGAATGGTGCTGCCAACATGGCACTTCTGAGATGAACATCCAGATTCTATGGCTGATGGAGTTGCACCTGATGCCACTAAGATGTCTTCATTATCTGCTTTTCGACTATATCAACCAAAAAACAATGATTACATTGCGAGCAGCCTTCTAGTTATCAGAACAGACACAAATACTGCTGTTGCAAAAGCCCTATCTTCTGAGTTCCAACCTGGATTCAGTGGTGTTATGGTATGTTCCATTGAGTTGATCAACACAACTAATTTCTCGACCATTTTTGAAGCCACCATGGATCTGTCCAAAACCATGGCTCATCATTCATGCCCCATGGATGCCAGGAGAAGAAAGTAGCTTGGAGCTGACTCAGCCCCAGGTCTCTGATGCTGCACAGACAGAATGCCCCAAGTTGGTGCATTATAAATTAGATGCATTCTAGCTTAAGTACAAATACAGATGCATCTCTGTGATCCAGCCCAAAAAAACTCATCATCAATTGATGTGATTGAAAGGGTAGCATAGCAGGGCAATTCTGTGACCTAACAGCTTGTTGCAGGATCAATCAGCAAGTTTTTACATGGATATTGTTGTCAGCTGTTTCTGGTGCTTTGCTATGGACTTGGACTTGGACTCAGAACAACACTCCATCTCTTGTTGTCTTGGTGCACTGAAGTGCTCTTACTTTTGAATTTGCTCTCATTGCTCTCTGATGTTGCTTTGTTCTCCATGTCATGTTATTTTGTTGCTAATACCAACCCCTGATGTTAACCTAGATATGTGTGTCGACCTGATGTCAATACTATGTCTGATATGGCTTTGAGAAATAGAACTTGGCATTAATGCAAATTGACACAAGGACGATCAGAGAAATAGTATTGGTCCATTTTTTCCATCAAACAGAAGGATTGCATGAAATGGCACCTGGTGCTGGGAGAAAATGTTGTATGAAGTGCTGCAGGCAATTTTTGCTCTTAGCCAAAATGAGCAGATCAGTGTCATGATGGGACACTTTCTGAAATTGACTGCCATTGGCAGGAAATGACCCCAGCTCTTGCAGGAATTTACTCTGTGAATTTCTGAAAGCTACCTCACTTTGCATCACCAACCCTCCAGCTTGGAAATATTTGCTTATGGTGTGATTTCCCATCCTGCATGTCCTCCAATCTCTCCTCTACCTCCACAGAATTGCCCCATCCATGTAATCCCAGACCATCATCTTCTTCTTTCATATCATGCTCATCAACTTGGACAGACACCTGGAATTATTTGACCACTTACATGCCACCTTTGCAGATGAAGTCCACAAGGGGCTGACTATCTCCAAGAGAACATGTGAAACCCAGATGCATTCAGGGCCAACTTCTTCACAGTGGACATGGTGATCACCATTGTTGGAGATGGGAGTGGGCTCTTGAATGGGCTCACACCTGCTGAGCCTGACAATATGCTTCCAATACCAGAGCAGAAAGAGGTCAATCTTGATCTTGAGACTGTGAGGGTGGGTTGATCTTGGTAAGCCTGCATAGTTAGATTCTACTATGTATGTGATCTTCTTCAGGTGCATGGACCCTGCAGGTCTATCAGTCTGTGTGCCATTGCAAGTATCCATACACTAATCCTCAGTCATACAAAGGTGAAAGAAAACTATCCAGGGGGTTCTTTGTGTGTAGGTTTCTCCCTCATCCAAACACTGTGCTGCTGATCACAAAATCAGGGGATTGTTGGGTCACTGGCCCTGGCCAAGTGGCAGGTGACACCAGCCGCATCGCAGAGCTGTGGATGGAATTGGAACAGATAGCATGCCAGTGCCAGGACAGTGATGGGACAGCACACATCATATTCTTATGGTGTGAGTGGCATCATTGATGCCATTGTTTGCCAAATTGCTGGGGAGATGACTTATGATTGGGAAGCACAATCGCAGTGGGCCCTGCCATGGCAGCAGCTGGTACTACTTATTCTTTGTCCATTTGTATCACATGTGTTGCTATGTTCAAGCAATTTGACATGACCTGTCTTGCCTGACATGTACAGTTGCATCAACCCACCTCATTTACACTGTCACAATTCCAATAATGATGGTCAATTTTTAATTGGGCAAAATAAGCAGGGGTACAGTGTTTGGAGTCCAACAATTCTAAAAACTTCTGGAAGAATGGATGGGGCCAAGTAGGAGCTATGAGGTACCTGCAGGTTATCCCATGTAGTTTCAGGGTTGGCGCTTGCATCAGGTATAAGCAAATGCAGTGCTTGCATCAGGTATAAGCAAATGCAGTGCTTGCATTTTAACCAAGCAAAAAGCCATGTTTTTCTCCTTATTCAGATGTATTGTGTCATATGTTCCTCCCCTCACCATGCTGTTTGCTCACTCACCACTACCATAAAGAAGCCTGGGATGCAGTCATGGCCACAAACCCATGGAATGGACCACAAGTGGACATGGGTGGACCAAACTGCACCAGATGACAACAAACACACCTGGGTAACAATGCAAAAAAACAACGACATAAAAAAAACACAATAATGACGACGATGACTCAGCACTGTCACCCATTGCCCTCTCTCTTTCACCACCTCTTGCACCCTCTCTGGCCCTCTCTGGACCCTCTGGACCCCCTCTGGCCCCTCAATATACCACCTTGCACCCTCTGAACCCTCTGTGGTGTCTCCTGCCCCATCTTGGCCCTCAGCATCTCAAACGGCCTGAAAAGGCCCCCTCAAAACCCAAATGGCTCCCTCTCACCACCCTCACACTCACCTTGGCCTTCAAATGGCCCCCTCACACCCCCAACTGGCCCCTTGAACCCCAAATGGACTCCAATGGCCCCCTATGGGCCCCTCTCACATGGAACAGCCCCCTTGCATGACCACAAATGACCACATGAAACACTGACAATGCAAAAAAAAATACAACACAATGACCACCATGAACAGACCAAAGCAGACCACAGTGGATGATGAATAGACCCCAGTGGACCACAACCATGAACAGATCACAAACAGACCATGAATGGACCAGTAACAACAACAATGCAACAACAAAAAATGCCTCTCTCATGCTCCACCCACCACCACCTTGTGCTTTCTGCCAAATGGGACATGTGGGACCATGTGCATACTCTTGCACTCACACCAGCACCATAGTATATGAGTCTACATGTATTCTATATATATTGAAAAGCAATACATTAAAATTTCATGAGTTGGATCACTGGGTTTCAGTGGTGTCAGAAGCACAGCCACCCACCATCTTTTCTCTTTGCAACCATCACTGCTTCCCTCTTTGCACAACACCCCATCTCATCTCTCCCCTCTGATTTCTCTTCCATACCTTAACCTCCACTGGTCATCTGGGTCATCAGGTGAGTAGCTATATTTCTAAGGCTCTTACAGTAATCTCACTGATCAGAATTGATTCCATCTGATAACAGATCTTCTAGCTGAATACAGCTGGACTGTAGAGTTTTTCTTTCAGGCCTTTAAGGAAAAGGATATATAGTTGGATCCATCCCTACTATAGAGTTTTTTTTCTAGACAACTGCCTGTGATTTACCACTGGTAGTTTCTGTATTTCTGATAGGTAATCTGGCTGTTTTGTGCCCCTATTGCCCATTCCACCCTTGCTCCAGTGTCCATAGCTTTGTACTAGAGATTTCTGTGGTTTCTGAGCTTTGTGTTTGAAATCACTGTCATAGTGAAGTGTCTGTCAAGTCCCTACTACCCAGCTTCACAGATTCAACTCTGTGTGTCTGCCAGTTGCTAAGGCCTTTTGGCTGGGACCTCTGATACCACTATAGGGCAGAGATCTGATTGGTGGGGCTGTTTACAGCCAGATTTTTTGGCAGGTGTTCTATCTGTCCATTCTTTCTGCAGTTACCAATCATTTCATCTCAGGCTTTTGCCTTTTGCTCTGTCATACACTGTGCTTTGGAATTTTGGTGTGGAGAGATATTCAGGTACACCCCAGGTTATCTGTCAGATTTCAAAATTTATTCTGTGGTCAATGTAAGCATATATTGGAATATTGGCACTATATCATATCATTGACATGTGACTATTAGGGCTACTCCTCCCACCTCTCCTCAATGTGCTTGGAATGCCTCCAGGCAGGCTGAACATGACCAAAGGGAACTTGGGTCTCCTCCCTTCCATCATCATCCCAATCCTCCTCAAATTCCTCAAAATTTTGCCAATGGTGTGATAGTATGTTATTCTCATATATCTGCTTTAATTATTGTATTAATTGAAATATTCAGCATCATGCTCCTGTACCTGTGAATCAGTATCCAGGCATTCCAAGGAATCTCATTGAACATCACCATGTTCAAAGGATGCATTGTTTACATTCACCACCCCCACCACCACCACCTGTTTTTGCTCCTAATTTCCATCCTGGTCCACCCTTCCACCATTTCCACCAGCCTGCCACTCCTCAAATGCTCCCACCAGCTCCTCCTCCCCCACCTATGGGAATTGCTCCACCTGTTCAGCAACCAGTAGACTATCATGCCAGGTTGTTGGAGAACTTCAATGCCACCCATCAAAATCGATGAAACAGAAGAGCAAATCATCGTTCTGCTGCTCCTCAACCTGTGGCTGGCCCTTCTCATCCTCCTCCACATGAGCCCAATCAGTCATACCAACATGTCTTCAACTTTCAGCATGCCAATGAGCAGCAAAGGTGGGAGCAGTTACAGAATCAGAGAATGATTGCAGAGGAGCAGAGGAGACAGTTACAGTTGAGGAGGGAACAAGAGGAACAGCATAGAAGAGAAATGGAGCAGCAGCAGCAAATGGCAGCAAGAGTACAGGAGAGAGAGCAACAGAGGTTATGGGAGCAATAGCAGAGGCTATGGGAACAGCAGCAAATGGAAGCAAGATTGCAGCAGAGAGAGATGTAGAAAGAATGGGAAGAGCAGCAGAGAGCAGCAGAAAGAGAGCAGCAAAGGCTATGGAAACAGCAGCAGGAGAGACTGTGGGAGCAACAGCAGCTTGTAGCACAGCTACAGGAGAGAGAACAGCAGAGGCTATGGCTATGGCACCAGCAGGCATTGCATCAGCAGAAAAGGAAGCAAGCTGAGCAACAAAGGCTATTATTGGAGGAGGAGCACCAGCAGGCAGTATGTGAGCAGGAGGTGATGCATCAGTCTCAGGAGGAGAATGCAAGAGAGGAGATCCAACATTTGTCTCAAGCCTTGCAGCAAGAGGCTCTTGATGAGTACAGTCAGCACTCAGCAGAACACTATGAGCAAGATCAGCAAAGAGCTCAGCATCATTCTCAAGCTGGGTCTCCTCCACCATCACCATCACCATCTCCCACTCCTCCTGCTTCTCCTAGAGGTTCTGTGCCCAGGAATCCAATGCCAGGTCCTGCCCCAAGATCTCCAAGTCCCCCACTTCCCAATCCTGATCCATCTGACTCTAGCTCCAGTGACTCTGAAGATTGCAATGGTGGTCAGCCTTCTCCATACCACTTTCCACCTGGTGGCAGACCTTATACTGAGCCTGTCATACCCCACTCCCTAGGACCCATGGATATCAGTGTCCAAATTACCATGCTCTTCATTTCCTTTGTGAAAAGCTCTCAAACTCCAGTCTTAGGAATCCTTGCTTTGGCATGTGCTGCCTCCAGGGTCAAGTAAATCTGCCTGCCATTCAGCAGTGGCCACCTTTTCTTCAGCATCTCTTTGATAATCATCAGGACCATAGGCAGTTCATAAGCAAGATTCGGCAATACAACAATACCCTGGCCTTTACCTCTATGGGTGTTGATGTGGATGATCAAGCTATTCAAGGCTCTGGCCCTGCCTCATTTAGGATTCATGGTACTCTCCATCACCTTATGGGTGCTTTGATACCACCAGGAGAACTTGAGCCTTCTTTTGCTCAGCTCTATATCTATGATCCATAGGAGGCCACTGATAGGCATGTCCAGAGAAATCCCCAGCTCAATCCTGCCATCTTGCTGGACTTGCATACCATGTTGAGTGATGTCCATCCTTATGCTCCCCTGTATAGGCACCTATGATATCATGAGGGTAAGTTCACATTTCTTTCTGACATTCAAGGCTGACAGAAGTCATGTAGGCCAAGCCTCCTGAGGAGCATACTGATGTACATATGAGACTCCATGTGCAGCCAGGAAATGATTCCAGGAGGTATAATCTTCCTACTGTGGAGGAAATTGCAGCCATAGTCCCTGGAGATGGCTCACAGAATGTTAGAGTGGATGGAGACATTGTGCTTCACCTTCAGGGTGGTGGATTGCGTCATATCAGCAATTTGCATCCATCATACCTTCCTCTGCACTATGTGCTTTTTTTCCCTCATGGAGAAGAAGGTTGGCATCTCAACATCCCTTTGCAAAATCAAGATGGTCATCCCCATCATTCCAAGAAAGTGACCCAGCTTCTCTGGTATGCTTATAGGCTCCATGTGCGTCCACCAGGGATAGAGCCATCCAATTTCTCCAAAGGTGGAAGACTGTTCCAGCAGCTGATCTGTGATGGTTGGGCCTCCATTGACCAATGCAACCTCACCTGGGCTGCCAACAATCAGACTCAACTCAGAGCTGATCTATATCAGGGACTGCAGGATTGTTTGGGTGGTGAAGATGGTCAAAACTTGGCTCAGGTTGGACGTGTCATCCTGCCCTCCACTCACAAGGGTGGGCCTAGGTATATGCAGCAACTACTTCAGGACTCTCTGGCCATCTGCAGGGAGTACAGAAAGCCTGACCTTTTTCTTACCATGACTGCCAATGTGAGATTACTCAGAACTTCTTTCCAGGTATGTTCTTTTTCATCTCATGCATGCCTCTAATCATCATGTCAGGCCAGAGTGCTGTGAACAGACCTGATCTGGTGGCAAGAGTTTTCCATGCCAAACAGCAAGCATTGCTGAAGAAGATTCATAATGGATACTTTGGTGCTGTGGCAGGGTTTGTCTACACCATTGAATATCAAAAGCATGGTCTCCCTAATATGCACCTGCTGATTTTCTTGGAGGTGCCAGACAAGATTCATACTGTGGAGCAGATTGATGGTGTCATCTCAGCCCAAGTACCTGACCCTCTCATTCATCCCCAGCTGCATGCTGCTGTCTCCAAGTATATGCTCCATGGGCCTTGCTCCCCTCAGAGGTGTCTTGAGAACCATGTCTGCAAGAAGAGGTTTCCCAAGGCCTTCTGTGCTCAGACTGTTCTCAAGGAAGATGAATATCCTGACTGTGCTCGCCCTGACAATGGCAGGACCATTCAAAAACACCAAAATACCTTCACTAATGAGCATGTGGTCCCTCACCCTAGGGAGTTGTTGGTGGAGTTTGATTGCCACATCAACTTGGAGGTCTATGGGTCTATCAAGGCCATCAAGTACATCCACAAGTATATCTACAAGGGCCCTGACCATGCCACCATCCAAACAGAGGGCCATGATGAGATTCGTTCTTATCTTGATGCCAGGTATGTTTCAGACAGAGTGTCATGATAAGATCTCTTACTCTTGATGCCAGATACATTTCTTCCCCCCAGGCCTGCCACAATATCTTTAAGTTCTCCATGCACATGGAGTGGCCAGCTGTGTATCGTCTTCCTGTTCATCTTCCAGGTCGCCAATCTGTGGTTTTTCATCCTAATGCTCAGATTGAGGAGGTGGTCAACAATGCCAAGGACACTCAGCTGCTTGGATGGTTCAAGGCCAACCAGAATCCTATTCTCATTGCTGCTGGAGCCCATGACTGTCTGTACCAGGATTTCCCAAAGAGGTTTGTGTGGAACAAGCAACGTGCTGTGTGGAAGGTTCGTCAGAGATACAAGGCCATTGGACGCATGTATTCCATTCCTGCCACTGCTGGAGAGGCATTCTACTTGTATCTATTGCTCACTGTGGTCAAAGGTGAGGTTGTTGCTTATGACATGGATATAGATTGGAACTCATCATTTCTTTTCATAGGTGCTACCTCCTATGAACACCTTCGTACTGTCAATGACCATCTCCATGATTCCTTCAAGAAGGCCTGCCATGCCCATGGTCTCCTACAGGATGATAGAGAATTGTTGTTGTGTTTACAGGAGGCTGCTCACTTCATCATGGGCTTCCAACTGCACTGTCTGTTTGTCATCATCCTGGTCCACTGTGCTCCTGTGGATCCTGACCATTTGTGGGAGGCATCCAAGAACAACCTCTGTGATGATCTGCAGTATCATCTCATTCACACCCTTCATATTGCAGAGCCTACCCAGGATCAGGTCCATGACTATGGCTTGCATCTCATTGCCCAAGATCTTAGGAGATTTGGCAAAAGCTTGGAGCATGACTATCCATCCATGCCTTTGCCACAGGGAAACTGGGGCCATCAGGAAGGAAACCAGCTGGTGAATGAGCAGAGAGCATATGACAGGCAGGAGCAGCAGGCCTTTGTTGTCAGGGCTCTTCCAACCTTAAATCCTCAGCAGAGTGCTCTCTATCATGCAGTCCTCCACAGTGTAGTCAACTCCACTGGATCCATGTTCTTTCTCCACAGTGGTGGTGGATGTGGCAAGACTTATCTGGCCAAGATGATTGCTGCTGCTGTTCGTGCAAGAGGTGAAATTGTGCTCTGTGTGGCCTCTACTG